>CAUYQU010007375.1:0-52543 GCA_963574635.1 Cheracebus regulus
CAGAAGGGGAAGAAGGAGGAGAAGACGGAAGACAGCTGAACCGCTGGGGCGCCCGCAACACCCGAGCTTCCCACAATAAAGTTGCCAGAACAAGTACCTGTTGTTGTGTGCTCCTTGCCGGCCGAGGCGCGCGCGACATGCCTCCCAACTCTTGGTACTTCCAAACGACCCTTTGACATCAGTAACATCCTTCTCCCCTCGCAGCTGAGGCTGCAAAGATTCAGAGAAACAAACTCACTGATCCAAAACTTCATGCATCTGAGTAGTGGTCAATTGAGCGAGGATCTTCCTGAAACCACAGGTGCCTACCAGCCCTTGACATGCTGTTTCCCACCCCAACCATAAGTGCCACAGAAACTCGAAGATACTGGAATCTTTATGGTTCTCCTCAGCTGATTCCATTTATAGTTCCTGGCCGGGCATGGTGGCTCATGCCTGTAATCCCAGCACTTTGGGAGGCCAAGGCAGGCGGATCACCTGAGGTCAAGAGTTCAAGACCACAGCAAAACATTTCCTAGCTGAGCATGGTGGTGCACACCTGTAATCCCAGCTACTTGGGAGGCTGAGGCAGGAGAATCGCTTCAGCCCAGGGGGTGGAGATTGCAATGAGCCAAGATGGTGCCACTGGACTCCAGCCTGGGACAGAACAAGAGTGGGTCTCAAAAAAAAAAAAAGTTCCTATGTTTAGTCACTCACTGCAAATGTTTTTTGTCTGTTTGTTTTTATTTTGTTTGCTTTTTGGGCTACAGAGTCTCACTCTGTCGCCCACACTGGAATGCAGTGGCATGATCTCGGCTCACTGCAACCTACACCTCCCAGATTCAAGCGATTCTCCTGCCTCAGCCTCCTGAGCAGCTGGGATTACAGGTGCCCACCACCACAACTGGCTAATTTTTGTATTTTTAGTAGAGACAGTGTTTCACCATGTTGGCCAGGCTGGTCTCGAACTCCTGACCTCAGGTGATCCCACCCACCTTGGCCTCCCAAAGTGCCGGGATTATTGGCATGAGCCACTGCACCCAGCCTACAGATGTTTTAACATTGGTTTGAGGATGCTTTTAAGTAGTCTTGTAGCTTCTCTAAAACATTTTGAAGTTTCCCCCAAAAAGTAATTTTTCTAAGTTTTACTTGGGGCCAGAGTTTAGTTGTTGTTCTTAACATATAGTTAGCTTTTTAAATGATTATCTTGTTGTTTTATTTAGTATCACGAAGAACTTGCTACATCCACTTCAAGGGAATAAAATGATACCAGAATAGATTTATGGAAAATGAAAACAGGAACTGGCAAAGTCAATGCTATTTCACAACTATTTGCTAAAAGAGTTTGCAACACTCAGATTTACTTGCCTTTTTATTTTTTTTTTCTTTTGTTGTTGTTGTTCTGCTTCAAATGAATGGTTAGTCTGAAATTAAGACATTTTGAATTTGCTAGAATGCTATGTGCCCAGCCCAGAGGAGAGGAGGAGAACTCTGAAAAAATTTAAGTTTTAGAAAACTGCATCTTGCATGAGGCCTGCCCTGCTCCCATTTCTCCTGAATTGGGAAGCTGATTTCTCTGCAACCCTCAACGAGCTTGAGTTGCCTCTTTAGAGAACAGAAAGAACAATATCCCCTTTTAAAGAGAAGCCACCCCTGCTATGGTATAGGGGCTAACCTTTGCTTGTTAATCTATGAACAAATGCTGGTGAACCTTTGGACAAGCTGAAACATCTCTGAACTTCGGTGTCCTCACTTCTTTGACATTTCAGTGTCCAAGAGTTTTAAACTCTGCAGAGCCCAGTGAATGAATTCTTATAACTGTCATCACAATCAACATGGAGAATATAACTTAATGTACAGGCACAACCCTAACGGCACCTCCCATGTTTAAATAAAATATTTTCAACAAAAGTAATTCTAATCCAGTCCTGGCAAACACATCATCTATGGTAATAGTTCATTTTTATGTGTGATTCCAGGAATTTTTGATGACTCAGTCAAGTCCTTGGCTTAAACTGGCCTTCAGTATGGGAGAGAAATAAAAAACTCCCTTTGTCATTCCTTCATTCATTCAACAAACCTAAGCATCCTCTCCCCATCCTTGTCTGCTTCCTGGGGTAAGGAATGAGATACACTGGGTGCTGCTTCCCAGCAAGCAGGTGCTGACGTATCCTCCCGACCCCCTCAGAGATCAGGAGGAGCCTCCTCCTTGGAAGGACACTGAGAGTTACCAAGCACAGAGAAGTGAGGTAACCAGGGCAAAGGGAATGCAATTTTCTAGTTTTCAGCTGGGAAGCAACGGGGTGAAGGAGAAAATGAGCACACACTCTTTGGGATTATACAGCAGGGTGCTTATACTGAGCTTGTCATTTCACAGCTCCAGCCTCTTAACCTCTGTAAGTCTCAGTTTCTACATCTGTAAAATGGGGATGTTAGTCATTCTTACAGATTTATTGGGAAGACTAAATGAAGTGAATACTGTCTGTCATGTAACAAGCACTGTATCTGTACAGAAGAGTGGGCCTATAAATCATGGGTAACACCATGGCCTGTTGTAGCCTCGATTGTAAATGCCAATGCAGGCTCGGGCAACATGAGCCACTCACTAGTGTCTTCCAAAGCAGTGGGGACAACAGCACATGAGCCCACTGTCCAGTGCCCTCTTACTGTTGCGTTTTTTTTTTTTTTTTTTTTTTTTTGGTATCTCTCTGCCTCTCTTCTCAACTCTGAAGCTCATTCTAGGCATCATTTGCCTCCCACACAAAGAATCCTCTTCATGTCTTCATTCTGCCTTTTTCTGCAAGTCCTTTTCCAAAAGTTACCAGACAAGGGCACCCACCCTTACCTTCAGGGAGCCCCACTCACAGTTCCCCATGGGTGCTGTAACTTAAGCCCCCTGCATCTCTCTCCTGTGTTGCAATGCTGCCTCTTCTCTGATCCCATCGCCTTTAACCCTTCTCTTATCCCAAACTCTCCATCTCTATAATCCACAGAGTTTATCAAGCCTCTCATTTATAATTTCTGAAATGGGGTACACATCCCATGTGGGGTGGTCAACCTGATCCATTGAATACAAAAAGACAACCTTAGGTTATTGTCTCTATTGTATTGTATTGTATTAATTTTTGTGTTTGTTTGTTTTTATAGAGATGGGGTCCCACTGTGTTGCCCAGGTTGGTCTCAAACAACACTACTGGGCTCAAGCAAGCCTCCAGCCTCAGCATTCCAAAGTACTGGGATTACGATCTTGATCGACTATGCCCAGTCTCATCTCCATTTTAAAGATAGGAATATGCAACTGGCCAAAGTAGTCTGAGCTAGTTAGGAAGCTAAAAGGCTGAAGGATTGCTTGAGCTCAGAAATTCGAGGCTGTAGTTTTCTATGATTGCGCCTGCAGATAGCCACTGAACTCCAGCCTGGGCAACATAATGAGACTCCTATCTCTTAAAAAAAAAAAAAAAATGAAGTGCCAGGCGCGGTTGCTCACGCCTGTGATCCCAGCACTTTGGGAGGCTGAGGCGGATGGATCACCTAAGGTCAGGAGTTCGAGACCAGCCTGACCAACATGGAGAAACCCTGTCTCTACTGAGAATACAAAATTAGCCAAGAGTGGTGGCACATGCTATAGTCCCAGCTACTCAGGAGCTGAGGAAGGAGAATCCCTTGAACCCGGGAGGTGGACCCTTGAACCCATGAGCCAAGGTCATACCATTGCACTCCACCCTGGGCAACAAGAGCGAAACAACTCTGTCTCAAAAAAAGAAAAAAGATGGGGAAACAGAGGCATTTGCCTGTGGTCACGCAGCTGTTAAATGTCTGAGTTTGTGCTATTAGTATCACAATACCACAAAACATATGCATAACTTATTAACAAATGTATAAAAATGGGGATGAGGTGCTCCAAATATATTTTTTTGTTAGATTTGTGTGATTTTAAAAGTTTGGATTAAATTTAAATTCTTTATCTTGACTGGATGCAGTGACTCATGCCTGTAAACCCAACATTTTGGGAGGCCAAGGCAAGAGGATCACTTGAGTTCAGGAGTTCAAGACCAGTCTGGGCAACTTAGGAAGACCTCGTCTCTACAAAAAAAATCAAAAAGTTAGCTGGCATGGTGGTGCATGCTTGTAGTCCCAGCTACTTGGGACTACATAGTGAAAACCTATGGACTACATAGTCAAAACCTACACAGTGTTGGACCCTGTGTTGGGTGCTAGGTATTTTCAATGAGTCAGGCATGGTTTCTGACTCAGGAGATAGAGGCTGTAGTGAGTTGTGGTCACACCAGTGTACTTCAGCCTTGACAAAAGAGTGAGAACCTGTCTCAAAAAAAAAATAATAAAAAATTATGTATCCTGGCCTCCCAGAGTTATTATTACATTCTGGCTCCTGCCCACCTCTCCCTCTTGTAGCCACTTTCCCCTCTTACAGAATCATGAAGTTTCATGCCTCCAGGTCTTTCCTGGTGCTATTACCTCTACCCAGATGCCCTTCCCTCAGGTAAGCTCAGGTGAGATTTGAACTGAAAGGGGAATTTTGTACTATAATGGGAAACTCTATATTGTCTAGAGAACACCTTCTAAGTTATCTGATTGTGATTCCAAGGGAGCTATTTTACAACTCTGGAAATTGTAGATAACTGATAGTGATGCAAAATAATTCTTGTTTATGGATATGTGAATTCTATTTTATCCACAAAGGTTTCCATTGATTCTTCTTCCACTGTAAAGGAAGCTAGTTTTGTTTTTGTTTGCATATTCATTTCAATATTTCTCATATATACATGTGCTAGTTCTTCAGATTATCCTTTGAACTGGTTATAATACCTGCCTCATTCTCTCATTAATTAATAAGTTAAGTAAAACCTTTAACATGTGTTTAATTTCTACTAATGTGAAAGTCATGATGTTAAGCCAAGAATGGTAGCTCACACCTGTAATCGCAGCACTCTGGGAGGCTGAGGTGTGAGGATCACTTGAGACCAGGAGTTTGAGACCAGTCTGGGCAACATAGTGAGTCCCCATCTCTATTTAAAAAAAAAGAGAGAGAGAAAGAAGCAGCAGCAGCAGGAGGAGGAGGAGGAGGAGGAGGAGAAGCAGAAGGAGAAGAAAGAAAAGAAGGAGAAGGAGGAGGAAGAGGAGGAGAGAGGAGGAGGACGGGGAAGAGGAGGGGGAGGAGAAGGGGGGAAGAGAAGGAGTGAGGAGGGAAGGAGGGGGAAGGAGGAGGAGGGGGGAAGAGGAGGGGGTAGAGGTAGGAGGAGGAGGAGGAGGAGGAGGAGGAGGAGGAGGAAGAGGAGGAGGAGGAGGAGAAGAAAGAAAGTCATGATGTTATCCTTGTTTGGAAATGATTCTTTAACAGACTGGGGTCTGATCCAGAGCCCAAGATCTCTGCTCTTCTCCCCTTCATGCAGCAAACCTTCAGTCAAAACCTACATAGTGTTGGACCCTGTGTTGGGTGCTAGGTATTTTCAATGAGTCAGGCATGGTTTCTGCAACCAGAACAACTCCCACCCAGGATAACGGGGAGGCATAATGACATAGACTGTTTGCCTAGATAAAGGGAAGGATAGAAGCTGAGAGCAAAGTGAGAAGTCCCCATCCCCAGTTGAAAACACAGAAGGAGTTTTCTGAGAATCAAGGTAATAAGTAATATAATGAATTAATCCCATTACAACACATTCTAAAACTCTATTCAAAACCACTGGACAAAATATAATTTTATGTTGCATATTACTTGAATTAAGTGAACTAAACCTTGGCAACATCTGGTTTCTTATGAGATATGTTAGTAATAATACTTGACCTGCACTGTATTTACAATAATGCTGTATCCTATTCCAAACAACATAGTTCAGGGTTTCCAAATCCCATGGGCAGAACTGATTAGCTGGAGTTATTTAAATAATGTCAATCATCAAACAGCCATCCCTATGAAAAGGAAAATACATGCATATATAACAGTGGATCCAGAAGACTTTTCTGGACACGAGGCAAAACGAATGACAGCATATATTTGTCTCTCGACCAAGTAGACTGATTTTATTCATCTTTGTATTTCTTGCCCAATTCATTTATTCATTCATTTATCTACCATTCATTAATTCTAAAGTCTGCACAGCTAGGGTCCATAGGAACTTGGGAGGATATAATGATGAAAGAAAGGCATAGTTCTTGTCCTTGGAAGGTTTAGTCCTCTCACTAGGGCCAGGGCCCAAATATAAATACCCAGAATGCAATTCAATCATGTTATAAATAGGTTAAATTCAACGTGCCATGGGAAAAAAAGAAGATAATAACTTGTGAGATAGGAGGTGGCCCATCATGAGGCACATAAATTGTTTCTACCAAAGGGAAGACACAAGACTAGGCTAAGCTTGAAAAATCTGAAAAGACAGGTCACTCCCACTTTTAGGAGTATGTATGTCATTAAACGTATAATTGTTATTAAAGACTGTCATTAAAATATAATTTTTGAAGGGCTAGAAACATGACTTTCCAAAAAAAAAAGGAAGAAAGGAAGAGCACATGGTGGCTCACTCCTGTAATCTCAGCACTTTGGGAGGCCAAGGTTGGTGGATCCCTTGACTCCAGGAGTTCAAGACAAGCCTGGGCAACATAGCAAGACCCCATCTCTGCTTTAAGAAGCAAAACCAAACAAAACATGACTTTTCTACATACATAAGACAAAACAAACAAGTATCAACAATTTTAATCAACTCTTCAATTAATAAGACATTAAAACCAGTTCAAATGAGAACTTAAGGAGCTAGGTATATGTGGGCAGTGTAATTGTATTAGTCTGTTCTCATGCTGCCAATAAAGACATGCCGGAGACTGGGTAATTTATAAAGGAAAGAGATTTAATTGACTCAGTTCAGCATGGCTGGGGAGGCCTCACAGTCATGGCAGACTGCGAAGGAAGAGCAAAAGCACGTCTTACGTGCAGCAGGCAAGAGAACATGTTCAGGAAACTGCGCTTTTGAAAAACATTGGCTCTCATGAGACTTATTCACTACCATGAGAACAGCATGAGAAAAACCCACCGCCATGATTCAATTACTTCCCACCAGGTCCCTCCCATGACTTGTGGGGATTATAGGAGCTACAGTTCAAGATGAGATTTGAGTGGGGACACAGCCAAACCATATCAGTATTTAAACAAAACTCACAGAGTTCACACTGCCTGCATTGATTTCCATAGTATTTCAATAAAGTGAGCAGTGGATTCATTCAGTGGGCTTTCAAGGGTCAATTATAGCAACAGTGGTGGGACTATCAGAATAAGCTGAGTGCCAAATCTCACTAAGCTGCCTCTTCCCCAGAGCATTGAGAAGACACAGCCTGCATAGATAAGGAAGAGGCAAGTGTTTTTCGGAAACATGAAGACATTTGTCATGACAAACATGTAGGTTGGAGGATGGGGGAGATGGGCGGAGCACTATGAAGAAGTGTGTGAGTTGTGTTAAGAAGCATTCAGATTCTCAATTCTGGACTTGGATGAAAGCAAAAGATACTCTCAGAGAGGTTTAAGCCAGAGAGACACATGGTCAACTCTGCATATAAGCAGGACCATGTTGAGGAACAGATCAGAGCTGGAAGATTAGAATCAGAGAATCAATGGGAGACATGAGAACAATTCATAGCAGGATGATGAAGGATTATGTTTCAGAGAAATAGTGAAGTAGCAGCATTCAGAGTCAGTAACCAATTCATGTGGGGAGTGATAGAGCAGAAAAGTTGAGAATCTTGCTCAGTTCTAATGTGGGTGTCTGAACAAGGTGGTGCCATTAAAAAAAAAATAGGACCTAGTTTAGGGAAATGGGTTAAAGATTATGAATTAAGTTCTAAATATAGTGAGCATAATTGGGCTGAGAAATTTCAGTGAATAGGGTGGGACCCAGAAGGTCCACTGGGTCTTTGTTTTCATGGTGAAACTACCTTAGAATAAGTTGTTCTTAAAAGTATTTGTAGAAGCAACACATCTGAGGATCTCACCACAACAATTCTGGCATAATTGAAGCTTCCACCATCCTTCTACTGAAATATTTGTGAAGAATTGAATACCTACTGTGTGTCAGGCCTGTGCTGGGATGCAGAGGTGACCAGACAAGTTCTTTGTCGTCTAAAAGCTCATAGTATCTGAGCCTGAGAAAGTTAACAAGAGTAGATAATAATGGGGGTTGGGGTGGGGGACGCAAGTCATAGAAAAGAAGAGCTCACCCAACTCCTGGGTAACAGGTAACCCCTTCTCCAGGGATACAAGGTCAACAGGCCACACAGGTTATACGCTTCATCTGAGAAAAGAAGTCACTCACAGGAGGAAGAGGAGAAAGTAACTAAAAATAACGTGGTTTCTGATTTGGGTACATTGCAACATTCTTTGGGTTGTTTTAAGGAACAAGTGACTGTTCTTTCAGGAAGAACTTGGAAATCAGCAAGCATAGATGATTCGAGTCGTGAAATGTTTGAAGCCTAATCCAGGCTTCTAGAAATCCTTCAGACACTGCTCCTCCCTAAGCAGAAAACAGAACCTAATTTTTCTTCTCCCCTCTCTCTTCTTCCCCTGTCCCAATTCTCTCTCTCATATATTCTTCCCTCTCTCTAGAAAGCAGTTGCAAAGAAATAATTTTATTTCATCCCTTTACTCTCCAGTCAATGGCACTGTGTCACCAAAGTTTCAGGTTTAACATCAAAATCCTTTATCTTTTTTTTTCCATGCTGCACTGAAAAGTCTACATAGCTTTTTCAAAAGCCCTTATTATAAGGCGATAAGACTCCCCAATTACACACTTTTCAATCTTTCAAAAGTTGTCCCGTCCATGAAGCTTCTTCCCGAGGGGACATGATCCCCCTTCCTTGAAGCTCCCATAGTGCTTGACATGCATCTTTTTCTCTTTCTGCTTTTATATCGATGACCTACATGGACAATAACCTTCACTGCTGCTTTCCTAGTGCCTGACATAGTTACAGGAACATTCTTCCACAGATGTAGGAATTTGTCCGCTATATCCTCAGCTCCTATCACAGTGCCTAGTAACTAGCAGGCTGTTAATAGCAAACAAATACATAAACATAAACTCTACTTTTCCCCCATGATCAACAGGTAGGAAGGATGAGATGAGTCTTTACTCTATGGTTCTCCTTATTTGCCCAGACCCTTGCACTCAGCTTAGTTTACTATTTTGCACATGGTTAGTACCGGGTATACATTCCAAAAATTATTTTGGTGAGAAATTCTCAGTTTCTTTGCAACTTTTACATAAATCTAAAACTATTGCAAAATACAAATTGAGTAAAATGATCAATTTGATCTTCCTTGGGAATTCATCTTCTGCCAGCGAACCACTAGAACACTTGGCAAGTTCTTTTTTATAGCTCTTTCCATTGAGAACACTACCTTTCATTTAACAAGTAAATACATTTATCTGAAAAACATTTGTATAGCACTTACTATGCACCAAGGACCATTCTAGGTCCTTTCTAAATATCATTCATTGACTCCTCATAATATTCCTATGGCAGTAGTAATCTATTTCTACAAATAAAAAAATTGAGGCATAGAGAAGTTAGGTAATAGTCATCAGGAGACATAAAACAGCACCAAGTCTGTTCATCATAGGTTGTAATTCCTTTTCTGGGACTTCTTTTTTCATAAGCTGAGGAATAGCTTCATTTCCCTTTGGTCTGAACAAGAGAGTGTGTGGGGTTCTGTCACTGGAGAAATACTGAACAAAGGCAACATTGTATAGTTGAGAGGGAGAGGCTCCCAGGGTTGCTTTCCCTGGACATGTCAAGGAAGAAAGAATGATCTTTCCATTCTTCTGTACCTGAAACCAGCTTCATGTTCATCTTCAGCTACTGAGCCCAAGTCAAAGTCTAGCCTAGCTGACAGGTCAAGTCACTACTTTGTTCTTTTCTTTTTGAGACAGAGTCTCACTCTGTCGCCCAGGCTGGAGTGCAATGGCGTGATCTTGGCTCACTGCAACCTCCAGTTCCCGGGTTCAAGTGACTCTCCTGCCTCAGCTTCCCGAGTAGCTGGAATTACAAGCGCCCACCACCATGCTCAGCTAATTTTTGTATTTTTAGTAGAGATGGGGTTTCATCATGTTGTTCAGGCTGGTCTTGAACGCCCGACCCCAGGTGATCCACCCACCCGACTTGGCCTCCCAAAGTGTTGGTGAGCCACCACACCCAGCCATCACTACTTCATTCTTTCTGGTAAGATCAAGAGATGATACCACATATACTATATGTTTTTCTAATTTTCTGAGTCAGCTTGTCCATTCTCAAATGTTTTCACTACCTCCTCTATGCTGGCCACTCCCCGCAAACTATGTCTCCAGGCTTCTCTTCTGAGATCCAGGCCTGCATATCCCTCTGCCTTGTTATACCACCAAGTGAGGGACCACCATCCCCTGGCCACTTAAGCCATCCCTGTGGTCACCCATACTACCTTTGCATTATCCCTTGCTCCTTCACAGACTCTCTTTCCTGCCACATCAACTCATTTGCAAGGTTCAGATGCTTCTCTTTCCGACCTGCAGCCTACGATCTTCTTTCTCTCCTTTCCGAAGTAAATTCTACACCTTGTTCCATCTGGTAGGTTTCTGTTTTTACATAGCTCATTCCAGATATCTCCTCCTCTTGGGAACCTAGGTTGCAGATAAGTTGCTTTTGCTGTTGCTTGGCACTGACTGTCAAGTCCACCAATTCCCAATGCCACAAGCTTACTTACAAGTCTGGTCTAAAATGAATCTGTTAGCCAGACGTGGTGGTGTGTGCCTGTAGTCCCAGATACTCAGGAGGCTGAGGTGAGAGGATCACTTGAGCCCAGGAGGTCGAGGCTGCAGTGAGCCAAAACTGTGCCACTGCACTCCCTCCTGGGCAACAAAGCAAGACCCTGTCTCTAAAAATAAAAATTAGGCCAGGCACAGTGGCTTACACTGGTAATCCCAGCACTTGGGGAGGCCAAGGAGGATGGATCACCTGAGGTCAGGAGTTTGAGATTAGCCTGGCCAACATGGTGAAACCCCATCTCTACTAAAAATACAAAAAACTAGCTGACTGCAGTGGTGGGTGCCAGTAATCCCAGCTACTTGGGAGGCTGAGGCAGGAGAATCGCTTGAACCCAGGAGATGAAGATTGCAGTGATCCGAGATCATGTCACTGCACTCTAGCCTGGGCAACAGAGACAGACTCTGTCTCAAAAATAAATTAATTAATTAATTAAATTAAAATTAAATTGTAAAATAAAATGAATCTTAACTTTTCTCAAGAGCTATTTTAATTGACAACTAAACTGCACAGACTTAAATATATAATTAGATGAGTTTTGACAAACATAAGCACTCGTGAAGTAAATATCTCAATCAAGAATTAGAATACTATCATCAGTCCAGAACGTTTACTCATGCCTCTTCCAGTCAATCCCCACCCCACCCCATAAGTAACCATTGTTTTAATATTTCCCACCAAAACCTCAACTTGTGTGACCTCAATTTTATATAAATGGAATCATGCAATATTCTTTTTTCATTTTGGTCTGGCTTCTTTCACTCAACATTTTTGTAGTTTGATCCATGCTGTTTTCTATCTCAGTAGTTTCTTCTTTTTCGTTGCTGTGTAGTATTCCACGGTATGAATATATAGTAGTTGGTTTGTCCATGCTCCTGCTGATAGACATTTGCGTTGTTTCCAGTTTCATGCTACTATGAATAAAGCTGCTGAAAATACTCTTTCATAAGTCTTTTATGAGCATATGTTTTCACTTGTCTTAGGTAAACATCCCCTGAAATTGTCTGACCTTGCTACTACCAAGTTATTGAACTCATTTTCTATCTCAAATATTTTCATTGTTTCTCCACAGCTTAGAGTTGCGGTCTATTTTTTTTTTTTTTTTTGAGATGGAGTTTCGTTCTTGTTGCTCAAGGTGGAGTACAATGGTGCAATCTTGGCTCACTGCAACCTTCATCTCCTGGGTTCAATTCTCCTGCCTTAGCCTCTTGAGTAGCTAGGATTACAGGCATGTGCCATCATGACCAGCTAATTTTTTATATTTTTAGTAGAAGCGGGATTTCACCGTGTTAGCCAGGCTGGTCTTGAGCTCCTGATCTCAGGTGATCTGCCATTCTCAGCCTCCCAAAGAGCTGGGATTATAGGTGTGAGCCACCAGGCCTGGCCCACTCCAAGTTTTTAAGGACCACCCTCCCAATAAAACCGTGAGGGAGCCCTAATGAACCCCAACACTCAGAGGAGCCAAGAGACTTGCCCAGGGTTGCTGCCCAAGGGACAAAACAGGACTTGAAAATAGTTTCTGAGCCCAAGCCTACCTCTTTCCCTTCTGGGAAGAAGAATGCTGCCAAAAGGTGGGT
The DNA here is from genome assembly GCA_963574635.1 of Cheracebus regulus. Taxonomy (NCBI): domain Eukaryota; kingdom Metazoa; phylum Chordata; class Mammalia; order Primates; family Pitheciidae; genus Cheracebus; species Cheracebus regulus. Next base: position 12,351 of record CAUYQU010007375.1, read on the forward strand.
GTTTGGGGAGCAGCGTCAACCCAATTCTACCTTTGCCAGCTCCTTCAGGTTTGCCCACTTTTTTGCTTTTCCTCCCACCAATGTTTCAGGGCCCTTGGGCCAGCCTAGCAGTCCAGGTTCTACAAGGGGCAAGAACTCCAAGTCCAGCATCTATTTATCTGCTTTGTCTTCTTCTTACTACCCATGCAAGTAGATACTGACTGGTTTGCTATGCATATTCCCACATTCTTTGATGATCCTGCCCCGGAGAAGAGGGGATAGATATTTGAGCCAATGAACTGTAGTTGACATGGTACCAGAATCAATCCAAAGGAAACCTTTGTGTATCTATTTTACACCAGATTTAGGGACACAAAGATGACCAAAGTCCAGTCATGAGCTTCAGGGCACTCACGGCTCAGTGAAGGCAGAAAGATGAGGAAATACTGCAAACAAGACAGGCCTTGGCACTAGCTGTTAATGGTGAAGGGAGACTCCTTTCCTGGAGGAGTTAAGACTGGAAGTTTTCTTGGAGGTGACAGCATTTGTGATAATCCTTGAAAATTGATTTGTTAAATTTCTTCACTTGGAGATAGAGTAGTGTGAGCAAAATCCTAGAGGTGGCCAAGTTCAAAAAAGACGATGAAGGCAGTGACCAGGAGAGTGTGGCTGGAGCTGAAGGCTCATTCAAGTCGACAGTGGGAGACAGTGGGGTGAGGGTGGGCGCTGATTTGGACCAGGTCACTGAGAGTCCCAAATGCTGGCCTCCATAGAGCTTGACTTTTCCTGATGGGGATCATTAGGCAGATCCATGCTTTAGAAAGACGCTAGAGAGTTGAGAAGATGGGGTTTAGAGAGAAAAAAGGAGTGAAGTGCCCCCACAAGAAAGGTTCAGGTGAGAGATGACACAGGCTTAGATGGCAGAGACCATGGTGAAAAGTCACAAAGTCGCTTTTCCCAACAGAGAGAAAGTGATGTTTTTAAGGACAGTGTTAGCAAAGCAGGAAAGAAAAGGACTCCAAGGCTGGACACTACTGGGGGCAGCCCCAAGGACAGAAGTCCTCACCACAGAAAGTGGTAGCGTGGAACCAGCTTGAGATAAGTGGTGATGGAGATGTGGTCAGGGCCCGCTCCAGGGAAACCTGTACAAGCATGGAAGGTGAGCACACTTCCTCACCGGCCCCAAAGCAGCAGGCCTGGCAAAGCCAGCTAGAATGGTGTGTGTGTGTGTGTTCGAGACAGTCTCACCCAGGCTAGAGTGCAATGGTGTGATCTCGGCTCACTACAGCCTCCACCTCCTGGGTTCAAGTGATTCTCCTGCCTCAGCCTCCCAAGTAGCTGGGATTACAGGCAAGAGCCACCATACCCGGCTAATTTTTGTGTTTTTAGTAGAGACAGGGTTTCACCATGATGGCCAGGCTGGTCTCGAACTCCCTTCCTCTAGTGATCTGATTGTCTTGGCCTCCCAAAGCGCTGGTATTACAGGCACGAGCCACCATGCCCAGCCTCTGTTTTTATGTTTGTTTGGTTTTTAAGCCTGCTTTGGGCAAACAGTACCTCAGACTCCCAGGAGCCAAAATAAAGGGAGTTTCTCTTGAGGTTCAGTCAACCACTGAAACAAAAATTAAAATTAGGAGAAAATACTCTTCCCCTCCTCACAACCCCTCTTTTAGCAGAGAGGGTGACAGCCAGAGAACAGGGAAACCCGTTTCAAGGTCACCACTTAACTATGAGATCCTGAAAAAGTCACTTTCCACTTTCTCTGTGATCCTCAGTTTCCTTATCTTTGTAATGCCTGCCTAACCAACTCACAGGCTTATTAGGAGGATCAAGGTGAACGCAGTTTGAGAGTATAGAGTACTATTCAAATATAACATACTCTCTTTCTCATTACTATATTGCCATTATTATATGCTGCCTGCCAAGAGGGGAGAGTGAATGACCTGACCATCTTTTTTTTTTTTTTTTGAGAGGGAATCTCGCTCTGTTGCTTAGTCTGGAGTGCAGTGGCGTGATCTCAGCTCACTGCAACCTCCGCCTCCCTAGTTCAAACGATTCTTCAGTCTCCCTAGTAGCTGGGACTACAGGTACCAGCCACCACGTCTGGCTAACTTTTGTATTTTTAGTAGAGAAGGGGGTTTCACCCTGTTGGCCAGGATGGTCTTAAACTCCTCACCTTGTGATCCACCCGCCTCAGCCTCCCAAAGTGCCGGGATTACAGGCATGAGCCACCGTGCCTGGTTGACCTGACCATCTCTTTAATTACACCAGCACCCAGAAAAGGTAAAACTACCTTTTCTTGATCCTGTTTTGCCCAAGAAAATTTAAATGCACTTCTCTGCCCATAGCACTTTCACAAATACAGTAAATATTCCTAAAACCCACCAGACTTTCTGTAACAAGTGTGGCAAGCACCAAGTGACACAGAATGAGATGGGCAAAGATTCTCTGTATGCCCAGGGAAAGAAGTGCTATAACAGGAAGCCAAGTGGCTATCATGGGCAGACAGAGCTCATTTTCAGGAAAAAGGCTAAAAGTACGAAGAAGACTATGCTGAGGCCTGAGTGCCTTGAACTTGCTGCAAATCTAAGACAGTGCTGGCTGTGAAGAGATGCAAGCATTTTGAACTGGGAGGGGATACAAAGAAAAAGGGCCCAGCAGTCCAGTTCTAAGTGGCATCTTTTGTTTTATGATAAAGACAACAAAAGCTTGAGTTTATGTTCACTTCCAAACAACAAAAAAAGGAAATATAAATGCCTAGTGTCTATTGAACCGGAAGCATGACATGTTTTATTGCATTTTTCTCAGTAGCAATTGTCCATGAAAAAGAACCATGTCCCCTGGCTTGAGGGTTTTAAGCAAGTCTTACTTATTTTTTTCTCTTAAAGAACTTCTAAGGATTTCTACAAACACCAAATACCCCTGACTTTTTACTTCCTATTAATTATCCACAAAAAAATAATTCTGACTAGTATAATAATAGGCTATAACATTATGCAGAACATGGAACATTCATTCAAACATTACTAGAGGATTCAGATAGAGCACAGAACATGAAGCCAAAGGAACCTCACAGGCTCCCCATCTCATCCTTTGATAGGGGCTCATGCCTCAAGGGGCATTCTGATGGAAAGGGGCTTTTCGCATCAAGGGGGCACACTTCTCACAAAGAAAGAAAACCAGACCATGAACTGGGGGTGGAAAGTTGTTGGTCATGTCTGTAGCATGGATCTGCTGAACACATACACCCTCCGCTGTTACCTCTGCTAAAAAGACTCTATGGTCCATTCTCATGGGAACTAAACAAGATTCCTACATTCCAGGAGTTTGTAGAGTCCCTCCAAGTTACTGCAAGGCAAACCACTGACCATATAGCGCTGCTCTGAAGGGCCTTAGTTGTGGGAATTTCCTGTTTGATTTTATTTTCAATCAACAAGAATGTGACTTCATTACTTCAACATCAATTCAATAAGATTATTCTGCCTCTTTGTGTCAGATACACTGCCATTAGCCCTGCAGAAATCAGATCTATCCAACGCTGCCTGCAGCACAGTGCTTATGGCCCACTGTCTTAGAATGACAGAGTTGAAGAACAAAATGTGACTATTGAGAGATTTCACACTTTGGAATGCTACATGTCTAACATGGTTTTTTTTTTTTTTTTTTTTCACTTGTTTGGCTCATGGTTACTCTTTTTCCAATCCAGAATGAATTAGAAATTGAGAAAGAATCAGGTTAACACAACTCATGCAGACAGAGAAGCTGGTCAATGAGAACTCCCAACAGCACGTGGAGCTGCGACCTTCTGTCCTGCTACCTACGGTGGTCAGATTAACCTAAACCCATCAGAAAGCTGACCATCATTAGCCAGCTCAACAAAGGCTTCAGCTTGCAACATAGGAAAATGTAGAGCAAAAAATACTATGATAAAAAAAATTAGGAGAGATTCAAGGAAAGAAATGTAAAGAGGGCATTCAGTAAACAGGCTTGCAAATGCACATGAAGGACACACAAGGGAATCCTTTTCAAGGCTGAATTGGTGACTAGATCAATTTTTACCCTCCCTTAGAAAAACTGGCATTGATTAGTGAGTATGACTGTATGGGCTATTTGGAGCTTTAGTTTTCATTCCAAGAAACTGGCAGCGTCTCTCACCATGGATCTCCCCAAATTGATGGATGGTAGCAATTATGTGGAGCTATTTATGTAATGTGTTGTAATAGCAGCACACGTTGGCTGTCACTTTGACCCAGACAACCCCTTGCCCAACTATAAAGAAACCCCATCACAGAGCCGCCTTTGACATGGGGCCAAGAAAAAAGAAAAAAATCTCTTCATCCCACCTCCTGCCTCTCAAGGAAATAGAAATTTTAAAAGCCTTCGAGAAAATAATGCCCCTTTGGTAGGAAGACTTAAATTAATTGGCCTTTGTGGTTTATCAGTCTATCTGGGCATGTATATTTCTGCCCATTCCTATAGCAAACAAAGGTTATTAAAGACTAAATAAGCTTCTTTCACTCAATGGATGTTTAACGACTTTTCACATTAAGCCCACATCACTGGTCTTGTCTGCAGGGAGATGCAAAGGTGAAATAGAGCCTTGGTGCTTAGGAAGCAAAGTGCCTGATGCCCTTAAGATGAGAACAGCAATAATAATCACAGCTTTCGTGTACTGTGTACCAGGCACTGTACCAGGTGCTTCAACACATGATCCCTTATAACACTCAGATAGGATCATCTCCCCTCCTGGGCTCTTAACTCTTCTCACTGATCTCTGTTTTTGTTTTTGAGACAGGGTCTCACTTTGTCTCCCAGGTTGGAGTGCTCACTGCAAACTCAGCCTCCTAGGCTCAGGTGATCCTTCTGTTTCAGCCTCTTGAGTAGCTGGGACCAGGCATGCACCATCATGCCCGGGTAATTTTTCACGTTTTTCGTAGAGACAGGGTTTCACCATGTTGTCTAGGCTGGTCTCGAACTCCTATACTCAAGAGATCCACCCACCTCAACCTCCCAAAGTGCTGGAATTACATGAACTATACACCCAACCTCTCACTGATCTCTTTACTCTTCTCTGAACACTGGATGTGCTCCTGCCTCAGTATCTGGCACTGTTTTCTCCAAGGACCATTCTTTCCCCAGATATCCAGGTCTCACTCCCTCACTGCATGCAGGTTTCTGCTCCAGTGTCACTGTATCTGGCAAGCCTTCTCTGATCACTGCAGGTAAACTAGCAATGTCTTTACCTCACCCCATGTATTTGTCTTCAGTGACCTTGTCACTCCTGATAAATTAAATATCCATTTGAAATTTATCTGGAATCCGGTAGTGGTGATGGTTGCACAACTTTGTGATATACTAAAAACCTCTGAATTATACACTTTCAAAGCGTGGAATTTATAGTATGTGAAGTTTATCTCAACATAGCTGTTTAATAAAATAGAATAAAAGTTGTTACCATCTTTCTCTCCCTCCAGGAAACAAATAAGAGCTGTTTTTGTTTTGTTTTGATTTTGATTTTTTTAAAACAAGTTCTCACTCTGTCATACAGGCTAGAGTACAGTAGTGCTATCTTAGCTCATTGCAACTTCCACTTCCTAGGCTCAAGCAATCCTTCCACTTCAACCTCCCAAGTAGTTGAACTACTGGTCCATATTACCATGCCCAGCTAACTTTTTGTAGAAATGGGGTTTTGCCATGTTGCCCAGGCTGGTCTCTATCTCCTGGACTCAAGTGATCTGCCCATCTTGGCCTCCAAAAGTGGTGGAATTACAGGCATGAGCCACCAGGCCCAACCTGTCTTAGCTATTTTCTTGAGGCCTAGAGAATCTTGAGCACAAAGCAGGTACTCAATAAATATTTGCTGAATGAATGAACATGTGAGAAGAAACCTTGAAAACTAAAACAACATTGATTAGCTACAAGGATGTTAGTGTTTTTATTCCACAGATGATAGGTTTCTTCTAGAAGTCAGAGCAAGATAACTTCTGGCACAGTTTGTCTGCTTCTCAAAGAATTATTTGGGCTTCTAGACTTTCTTCTTTTTTTTAATTCTATTTTTTTTTTGTCAACTGCAATGTCATCAAGCTGAGAAGTAAAAAGAACATCACATCAACAGAATCAAGGATTAAAAAAAAAAACCTTATGATCATTTCAATAGATGCTAAAAATTTCAATAAAATCCAACATTGCTTTATGATAAAAGTTCTCAAACAGGGTATAGAAGGAATACCTCAACACAATAATGACCAGATAGGACAAGCCTACAGCTAGTATCATACTGAATGGGAAAAAACTGAAAGCATCTCCACTAAGATCTGGACCATGGCAAGTATTCCCACTTTCACCACTTTTATTTAACATAGTACTAGAAGTCCTTGCCAGAATAATTTGGCAAGAGAAATAAATAAAGGGCATCCAAATTGGAAAGGAGGAAGTCAGATTATTCTTGTTTGCAGATGATACAATCTTATATTTGGAAAAACCTTTAGACTCCACCAAAAACTCTTAGAACTGATAAATGAATTAGTGAAGTTACAGGACACAAAAGTCAACACAGAAAAATCAATAGTGTTCCCATACACTAACAGCAATCAATCTGAGAAAGAAATCAAGAAAGCAATGCCATTTACAATATCTGCCTCGTTCTACACACACACACACACACACACACACACACACACACACACAACCTTAGGAATAAATTTAACCAAAAAAGTAAAAGATGTCTCATTGATTAGAGAAATTGAAGAGGATAGGAAAAAATGTAAAGATATCCTACATTCATGAATTGAAAGAATATTAGTAAAATGTCTACACTACCCAAAACAATCTACAGTTTTAATGTAATCTCTATTAAAATACCAGGGACATTCTTTATAGAAAGACCACATAATACTAAAATTTATTTATTTTTTTTTAATCTTTTTTAAATTGTACTTTAGGTTCTGGGGTACATGTGCAGATCATGCAGGATTGTTGCATAGGTACACACATGGCAATGTGGTTTGCGGCCTCCAACCCCCTGTCACCTATATCTGGCATCTCTCCCCATGTTATCTCTCCCCAACCTCTCCACCCCTCTGTTGTCCCTCCCTTGGCCCCCTCTCTCAATAGACCCCAGTGTGTGATGCTCCCCTCTCTCTGTCCATGTGTTCTCATTGTTCAACACCTGCCTATGAGTGAGAGCATGCAGTGTTTGATTTTCTGTTCTTATATCAGTTTCCTGAGAATAATGGTTTCCAGATTCATCTATGTCCCTACAAAGGACACAAACTTATCGCTTTTTATAGCTGCATAGTATTCCATGGTGTCTATGTGCCACATTTTCCCTGTCCAGTCTATCATTGATGGACATTTTGGTTGGTTCCAGGTCTTTGCTGTTGTAAACAGTGCTGCAGCGAACATACGTGTGCATGTGTCTTTATAATATAACAATTTATAATCCTTTAGGTATACACCCAGTAATGGGATTGCTGGGTCAAATGGAATTTCTAAAATTTGTGTTGAACTAGGAAATACCTCAAATAGCTAAGCCAATCTTGAGCAAAGAGAACAAACCTGGAGGCATCATACCATCTGATTTCAAATTGTAGTATAAAGCTATAATAACCAAAACAGCCAGGTACTGGTATGAAAACAGACACATAGATCAGTGAAACAGGATAGAGAAACAATAAACAAATTTACACACAGTCAACTAATTTTTTACAAAGGCACCAAGAACATACACTGGAGAAATGAATGTGCTCAATAAATGGCTCTGGGAAAACTGGATACTCATATACAGAAGAATAAAACTAGATTTCTATCTTCCACCGTACACAAAAATCAACTCAAAATTGATTAGACATAAATTTAAGACCTGAAACCATGAAACCATTGGAAGAAAACATTGGAGAAATGCTATAGGACCTTTGTCTGGGTGAATTTTTTTTGGTATAAGGCCTCAAAAGCACAGACAACAAAAATAAAAATAGACAAATGGAACTGTATCTGCTAAAAAGCTCCTGCCTAGCAAAGAAAACAATTAACACATCCACTGCTAGGTGTATCTACAAAAGAAAGAGAATTAGTATATCAAAGTATCAAAGAGATATCTGTATCACCCCCACCATGTTTACTGCAGCACTATGCACAATAACTAAGATGTGAGATCAACCCAAGTATCCATCAACAGATGAATGAATAACGAAAATACAGTGGCTGGGCGCGGTGGCTCATGCCTGTAATTCCAGCTCCTCGGGAGGCCAAGGCAGGTGGATCATGAGGTCAGGAGTTTGAGACCAGCCTGGCCAACATAGTGAGACCTGTCTCTTCTAAAAATACAAAAATTAGCCAGTCATGGTGACATGCGCCTGTAATCCCAGCTACTTAGGAGGCTGAGGGAAGAGAATTGCTTGAACCCAGGAGGCAGAGGTTATGGTGAGCTGAGATTTTGCCACTGCACTCCAGCCTGGGCAACAGAGCAAGACTCTGTCTCAAGAAACAAAACAAAACAAAACAAAACAAAACAAAACAAAACAAACAAAAAGAAAAGAAAAGGAAAAGAAAATATGGTACATATACACAATGGTGTATTATTCAGCCTTAAAAAAATAAGTCTGTCATTTGCAGCAACATGGATAGAACTAGAGGTGGTTATGTTAAGTGAAATAAGCCAGGCACAGAAAAACGAATATTGTGTGTCCTCACTCATATGTGTGGGCTAAAAAGCAAAGAGTGTATCTAATGGAGGTAGAGAGTAGAACAGTAATTACCAGAGACTGGAAAGGGAAGCAGGGACGGGGAGAGGGAAGAGAAGTTGGTTAATAGGTACAGAAATACAGTTAGATTGAAAGAATAAGTTCTAGCATTTGATAGAAGAGTAAGGAAATTATAGTTAGCAGTTATTTATTATATATTTCAAAATAACTAGAAGAGAAGAATTGTAATGTTCTGAACACAAAGAAGAGATAAATGTTGACTAGGTGCTGTGGCTTACAGCGATAATCCCAGCACTTTGGGAGGCTGACGCAGGAGGATCATGTGAGCCTAGGAGTTCAAGATCAGCCTGGGCAAAATAAACAGACCCCGTCTCTACAGATAGTTTTAAAAACTTAGCCAGATGTGGTGTCACACACCTGTGGTCTCAGCTACTTGGGAGGTTGAGGTGAGGGAATTTCCTGAGCCCAGTGGGTGGAGGCTGCAGTGATCATGCCACTGCATCCAGCCTGGGAGACAGAGTGAGACCCTCTCTCAAACAAAGAAAAAACAAAAAGATAAATGTTTGAGGTGATGGATATCCTAATTACCTTTATTTGATTATTAGACATTGTATACATGTAACAAAATATCACAGGTACTCCAGAAATATGTACAACTATGATACGTCAATAAAAAATAAAAATAAAAAAAGGAACACTTAATTGACAGACATTTCTTGATTCATACACTGGCTCTACCAATTACAGTGTATGACCTCAAGTGAAAACATTTATTTGTTTGAAACTCAGTTCCTGGATTTACAAAATGGAGGTAAAACATCTCACTGGGTCCTTATGAGGATAGAATAACAGAATGTGCATGGAATAGTCTAGCACTTCTAGATGTGTAACAGTCAGAAAGAAATGTCCCGATATCTGTCAAAACATCAGTGACAGATCTTGAGGGGACTCAAACTTGAACTGCAGGTTCAATAGCCTCAAAAAAATAAAATTCAATTCTCAAGAATTGTAAGCCTCGATTTCAAAGTAATTAGAAAATGCAATGACTGCCCTTCCACAGGCTGTCTGGTTACATGCCACTTGACCTCCCCATCTTCCATCTTCATGCATGCTGATTTTTCTACTGTGACTCTCGACTTCCCCTTTCACACCAGAGGTATCACTTAGCACAACAGAGTGGGGACACGGAGTGCTCGCTTTCCAACCAGACAAGCCTAGATATGACCCTGAGATGTGCCTCACTGTGACCTTGAACAAGAAACTTAGTCACTCAAATTCTCAGTTTCCGTATCATGTGCAATTCTCTCTCATGCATGCTCTATCTTTATCTGTCTCTCTTTCTCTCTGTTTCTGTAGTTAAGGCAAAGCGAATGAAGTAACTGATAGGCAAATACAGTACATATTACAAATAGTATAAGTACCTCTGTCCCTTACCCTACTCACTGGATGTCAGCTTTGATAACTGTTCAGAAATGCATTATTTCATTTACTCATTTGATCATTCAATATTTAACGAGCAACTACTCTGTACCAAATGTCAGGCTTTGAGGAAACAGGTTTACAAGACAGATGCAATCATTTGTTCATTCCCCTATGGAGCACAGAGTCTGCAGGTTCTCAGGTAAAATAATTAGCTATACTGGCCTCAGAGCACATTCCAATAAGAGCATTAAGATCAGCTCTATAAGAGCAAATAGCCCACTAGTTCTTCCTCTTTTCCTTCCCCATAGTCCCAGAACTCTAGGAACTGGAATTTCTGGAAAGAGAGGTCTTTTGTCTCTTCCCTTGGTCACACAAATAAACTAAGGCAAACTATCTCTCTAGCTCCCAAGAGATCCGGATTCCTTGAAAAGATGAAGTCTGATTCCCAGCTTCAAAGGCCAATGATAGAAGAAGCTGAGCTGCCATCAGACAAGACCCCCATCAGAGGGAGCATCAAAGGATCACCGAATTGATCAGACTCCCCATCCATACTGGGAAACAGTTCTTGGCTATTACTGGCTCCATGGATATATTATCTTCATGAAATTTCTTTTCAACACTGAGGTTTTCTTTTCGAAAGGGAAGTTTTTCTTTCTTCCATGGATCAATAGCCTCTTTAAAAATGAAAGTATTAATCCCAATGGACAGTAAGACAATGTTAAGTTTTGGAGTTTGACAGGCAGGGTTTGACTCCCTGGCTCTCCTTGTAAAAATAAATAAATAAATAAATAAATAAATAAATAAATAAATAAATGTCTGTGCGAACATCAGGGAACTTTATTTTATTGCTTGCCTTAATTACAGTTTGGTGAGAGGAACACATCCTTCTTTCCATGAGATACTGCCTACCCAGAGCTTGGAAAAGAAACAGAGTCCCCCTCTGGTCTTTGTCATCAACTTTTTGCCTCTGTAGCATTTTCAATTTTTTTTTTCTTTTTAGACAGGATGAGCTCTGTCATCCAGGCTGGAGTGCAGTGGCATTATCAACGTCACTGAAGCCTTGACCTCCCAGGCTCAACCAATTCTTCCATCTCGGCCCCCAAGTGGCTGGAACTGTAAGCATGTGCCACCACACCTGGCTACGTTTTTAATTTTTTGAAGAGACAGGATCTCCCTGTGGTGCTCAGGCTGGTCTCAAATTCCTGGGCTCAGGTGATCCTCCCACCTCAGCCTCCAAAAGTGCTGAAATTACAGACAGGAGCTACCATGCCTGGCCCAGTTTTAGCCTTGAAGGATGACTGTCCAGGCTGTCACAATTCTCCCTTGCTAGGTATCACTGTGTATCTATAAATTTAGATGCTTAGATCTGTTTTTACAGTTTGTATTCACACTGTCTGGATATAACATTTGCCACATAGATCAATCTCTCTCTTAAAAACATCAGATGCTTTCATACATAATAACAAATTCTTGTATAATGCATCACCAATCGCATTACCTCATTTGATTCTTGTAGCAATTTTGTGAGATAGGTATAATTGTTATTACAGAGGAAGAAACCAAGACTAAGTAATTTTATAGAGAGTCAGATGAAGACCAAAATCTAGGTCCTCAGATTTCAAGTTCAGTATTTTTCATCAACTCCACAGCTGTCTTACGAAATTTTTCTAAAACTCTCTTGGAAATATACACATAATGTATATACATATAAATGTATATATATATATATATATATGTAAAGACATATGCTATATGTGTTTAATACACACACACACACACACACACACACACACACACATTTTGTCATCATCTGGAAGATTTAAAGCAGTTTTGTTGGGTTTTTTTGTTTTTTGTTTTGAGACAGAGTTTCGCTCTTGTTGCCCAGGCTGGAGTGCAATGGCGCAATCTCAGGTCACCGCAACCTCTGCTTCCTGGGTTCAAACAATTCTCCTGCCTCAGCCTCCCGAGTGGCTGGGATTACAAACATGCACCACCATGCCTAATTTTGTATTTTCAGTAGAGACAGAGTTTCTCCATGTTGGTCAGGCTGGTCTCAAACTCCCGACCTCAAGTGATCCACCTGCTTTGGCCTCCCAAAGTGCTGGGATTACAAGCATGAGCCAATGTGCCTGGCTTTAAAGCAGTTTTAATGTATTGAATTTTCTTTAAAAGGCTCAGTCTTTATCTGACAATGCAGAATAAATTCTGTTTTCTACATTTATAAGCAAATCACTGCAAGGCCCAGAGAGCTGGCTGGGGAGTAAAATGATCTAGGGCGCCAGCAACAGCCAGGATCACTCTTGGTAGCATATGCATATTCTTTCTCATGGTTTTAGACATTAGGTAGCTTCTGGAAAGTTGTATAAAGTCATTTTTTTTTTTTTTTTTTTTTTGAGACGGAGTCTCGCTCTGTAGCCCAGGCTGGAATGCAGTAGCGGGATCTCAGCTCACTGTAACTTCCACTTCCCGGGTACCAGTTCAAGCAATTCTCCAGCCTCAGCCTCCAGAGTAGCTGGGATTATAGGCACATACCACCACACTCAACTAATTTTTGTATTTTTAGTAGAGACGGGGTTTCACCATGTTGGCCAAGCTGGTCTTGAACTCCTGACCTTGTGATCCACCCACCTTGGCCTCCCAAAGTGCTGGGATGACAGGCATGAGCCACCGGGCCCAGTCATGAAGTCACATATTTATCAAGTCACTCAATAAGTAGTTATAACAGGGATTATCCTTTGGGGGAAAATATAGAATTGGTTTTCTCTCCCCTTCTTGCCCCATACATCGTGGTTCATGATTTTCCCTCTGTTTGCCCAGAGGCACATATTCCTTATTAAATCAAAAAACCCGAGAAATTGAACTTTATTGAGAGGAAAAAATTGTTTTCTACATTCCATACTTCCCCATTACCTACCAAAACTCAAGTCTAGTGGACTTGGGATTGAGAGTTTCCTACAAGCTATCAGGTAAAGGAGGAGACGCAGAAGATGCTCACAAGACAAGAACAAAGGAAGATGGGGAGAGGAGGTGGTCAAATGTCACCCCCAACTCCCTACAAGATAACAAACCATGGATGGGAGAAGGGGTAAAGTGTAATACCAAAACTCTTAATATAGCTGTGAACTCCAATACTGGCATAGCAGACAAGTTTTAAAAATGGCTGACACGGGTGCCTTGGCCAAGAGATTTGCTCCCAGACACATTTTGGAAAAAAGAAGATCCTGAGACGGGAAGGGAGAAACAGCTCTGATAGAGAGTTTGGATCTAGAATAAGCCAAGTACATATCTAATTGACTGTGAATTAATCCAGATGAAAAGTGTTTTAAACCAGAGAGACAGTTTCCTTTAACTGGCAAACTTATCCTCCCCACCCATCCCCCAGGGAATGGGAGTGGAGGTTCCAGTGCAAGATAAAGTCATTTATCGATAGAGTAAACACAGAATTTATTAAACTGGGACACTTCTGAGGGTTTAAAGAAGCACTATTAATAATTTCTCCAGAATAGCAGGTATAAATCAGAACTGTCCCAAGCAAACTAGTTAGCCCAGTCTCCCCAGCAATAGAAAACAAAAATGCCTCTTTTTATTTTGTGTCTTAGTTGTAATGTGTAAATATCTACTTCAGTTCCTTTACTGTCTCTCCTGAACAAAACACTTGGGACAAGGGTTGCTTCTCTAGAGGAAATTAGCCCTCTACCCTGCTTTGCAGAATGTAAGGCCAGTTGCAAATCCAAACTGTAGGGATGGCTGGAGGTAAGCCACGTCCTCAGGCTCTCAGATGGTAAAGGACAGTGGGAATGCAGGAAGATGGAGACCCCTGTCCACTGGGATAATAAGGACGTCAGGAAAGGTGCTGAGAAAAAAGGTACCTCAGAGATTGGGAGAATTTGAAATTGAGGAAATAGAAAGAATATAAGGGTGGAGGTGAAAATATTTCAGATGGAAGAAGAATATAGGCAGAAATGTGAAAGCGGGGTCCGTAGATATGAACAGGGCACTGCAAGCCATTTATTTTAGCAGCACAGGTGTGTGCAGCAGACACTAGTAATGACCATTCTCACTGCCATTTCCTTCTTTCTTCTCTTCCTTCCTTCCCTTCCTGCCCTCCCTTCCTCCCCTCTTCTTTCCTTCCTTCCTTCTCTTCCCTTCCTTCCTTCTCTCCTTCCTTCCTTCTTTCTCTCTTTCAATGGAGTCTCACTCTGTCATCCATGCTGGAGTACAGTGGCATGATCTTGGCTCACTGCAACCTCCGCATACTGGGTTCAAGCAATTCTCCCTCTTTAGCCTCCTGAGTATATGGGATTACAGGCACCCACCAACATGCCCAGCTAATTTTTTTTTTTCATTTTTATAGAAATGAGGTTTCACCATGTTGGCCAGGCTGGTCTCAAATTCCTGATCTCAGGTGATCCACCTGCCTTGGCCTCCCAAAGTGCTGGGATCACAGGCATGAGCCACCATGCCTGGCCTTCTTCCTTTCACAGAAAACCCAACTTTATTCTGAGTGACAATGGTCCCAGCTAAAAATATGTGGATCTTCCTGGCTCTTGCAATTAGAGGTTCACAGGTGGCACAGTGCCCTGACCAATGAGATCTGGTGGAAGTTCTTGTCCAGGACATTCTTTCCCAAAGCCCTGCTATGAGAAAGCCCTTTGCCCATCACTCTATGTTTCTTTAAGCCCAGGCAGAAGCCATGCCTGGAAGTACAGGAGCCATCTCAACTTCTATGAAGAAAGTTACGCTCTTGTGAATGGCAGAGCAGGAAAATAAAAGGAACCAGGGCTGCTGGTGGTGTAGACAAGCTGCCATACTAGCCCTAAACTGTCTACCTTGAACTTCTTGTTGAATGAGACAAATACATTTCTTGTTTGTTCCACTGTCGGTGGGATTTTCTGCTATTTTCAGGCAACATGGTTTTAACTAAATAAATGTAAAACAGAAGTAAGGCCAGTTGCAAATCAAATAGTGAGGGCATTGAATACCTAGCCACTGGTCTGTGAAGTGTCTTATATATCACAAATGATCCACAAAGTTTGAAAAAAATAAACAGTAGACAAATGGAAATGTTAAGACTCTAAGGACATTGTTATTAAGATTTGTCTTTTAATGTTTATTTTTTGCAAATAGCTGGTGTGGTCAATACAGTCCTTAAAGTCAGCAGCCAATCAAAACATTCAGAAATACTTGAGTTTGTGACTACTAAATTTTTTTTAATTTCAACATTAACTGAGCACCTATTGTGGGCTAATTTCCAGAGTAAAATGAACATTTTATGTTACTACTCTGAAAATGCAACAGGTTGACATCTGTTCCCATTCTGAAATATCTTTCTCCGTCAGCTTGTGAATTTCCTGAAATGCATGATTACAGCAGAGTAAAACAGATTTTTCAGTTATCATATTCCTGGTTTGGAAAGTTTAACCAGGTTTACATACTCAGGAAGTCAGTGTTTGTATACCCTACCAAGAGCTCAGGGAAAAGCATCACCCACAAAGTTCAAAGCTGTTAAACAGCAGAAATCAGGCATCTCATAACCATCTAACTCAAACTGCAACATCTGCTAAAGAGTCTAGAGGAATTTGTAGAGAATGGGCTTATCAATATCCTCTCTGAACACTTCTTTTCTTCTTACTTCCCAAATACACCACAGTCAAGGCTTAGGAGCAAGAATTAACAAAAAAAAATTTTTTTTTTTTTTTTTGGAGACTGGGTCTCACTCTGTCTCTCAGGTTAGAGTGCGGTGGCGCAATCACAGCTCACTGCAGTCTCGATCTTCTGGGCTCAAGTGATCCTCCCACCTCAGCCTTCCGAGTAGCTGGGACATACAGGTATGTGCCTCCATGCCTGGCTGATTTTATTTTTATTTTTAGTAGAGACTAGGTCTTGCCATGTTGCCCAGGCTTGTCTCAAACTCTTGAGCTCAAGCAATGCTACCAGCCTTGGCCTCCCAAAGTGTTGGGATTACAGGTGTTAGCCACCACTCCCGGCCAAAGAAAAGAATTTCAAGCAGTAGGAAACACCATGCCCACTGCTACCCCAGTGCCACATCCCATGACTAAATGTCATAATCTGCTGTCCAACATGAGCAACATCGTGAAGTGACATAGATGGCCTTTTGTGCATGCCCTGAGTCTACAGCACTGCCTCCAGATGATGCTTGGACATTTCATAGTGAGTGTGGCATGCAGTTGAGGACATACACTCAGAATTGAATTGCCTTGGTCTCAATTCCAGCTCTACAATTTATTAGCCATTTGACCTTGAGGATAATAACAATGTCAACCTCACAGGGTTGTGAAGATTAAATAAATTAGCACATGTACAATGTTTGGAAAAGTCCCTAATACATAGTAAATATTTCACAAGATGAGAAGATTAAAGTGGAGCAGTTCTAGGGAAGCTTGGGCTGGAGCCCAGAGCTTTGTCTGTTGGGATTTTCCCCCTTGCCCCTCTCCAAGAGGCCCAGCCCCAAAATTTACTCCTGTCTTAGAGAAGTCTCTCACTTAAGTTAACCAGCTATTAGGAAGCTTCTGTGAGTAGTGAGGGGTGATGACTGTTTAAATTTCTACTATGTTTTTATTTGTGTGAGTTCTCTCCACCAATATTCTGTAGTTTACTACTCCAGTCCCCTGATCCTAGTTTACTGAGCAGTGATTATAGCTTTTTCCACTTTCCAACCTGAAATTAGTATTATTTAATGTTCTTTGAATCGTTCAGAACTATGGTAATAAAAAGGAAAAAGAACAAAGCATTTCAATAATGCTACATTTCACGACGCAAATTCAACATGCACACACTTGTCTTTATTTAAAACTTCTTCCATAGTATATCTGAAATCTGTGACAACTTCTCCTGCTCAATATTTCAAACAGTTTTATCTCCCTTTGAAAGAAAAGCTTGCCTAAGGACCAGCTAGTCACTGCCAATGTCAAAATGAGGTGAAATATGGAAATAGGTCCCACCAGCAACATGTTTTCTCAACATATGTTTGCTACACAGCAAAGTGTAGGGGAAAAAAGGGATCGAAAAACAAAAACCTTGAATTTGCAGACCATTGTTTCCTCTATTTATGACTTGCTATGCAACTTTGGATAGGAAACTTTCTCTGAAGCTCAGTTTTTCCATTTTAAACCAAGGGGCTTCAATTAGAACAATGGTCTTTTTTTACTCTTTCTTGCCTTCCTGCCTTCCTTCCTTCCCTGCCTCCCTTTCCTTTCTTCTTTCTTTCATTTTCTTCCTCACATTCTTTCTTCTCTCCTGCTCTTCCCCCTGCTTCTTTTCCTGTCTTTCTTCCCTTTATTCTTTCTTTCAATAGTAGAAACCCTGCCCTCCCCAAAACGAACTCCCATCAATTTGGCCAGCATATTGCTCATAAAGATGGAGCCTTCTTTAGAAGATGCTCCTCACTGGTCTCCTCCTTGCCTTTGGGAGAGGCAAGGAGGAGCTAACCAGCTAACCAGCTCCCTAGGTCTCCTTAGGACCCAGTTTGGAAAAAAAGAAGACAAAAAAAGTCCCTTAATTACAAGATGGGAAATCATGCCAATAGTGCAATGCATGTGCACTTTGGAATAAGACACACTTTAGTCCAAATCCCTGTTCATGTCTGATCTCACCAGGGTATGACCGAAGAAGAGTAACTTGATGTGAGCTACACCTTGAACCCTCATTTGTTCATCTTTAAAATGGGAATGAAAATATCCACTGAATAAGGTTACTGTGAGGATTAAAGAGAAGAGGATTTTAAAGCATGAGTTAAATTCCCAGCTTATAGTAAGGGCTCAATAAATATTAACCTGCTTATTACCAGGAAGACTAAATGTCCCACCCAGAACAGTCCTTATTTATAGTCCTGGCATAATTATTTATTGCATACCCCTTCACTCGCAAAAGGTTTTGGTTCGGGCAATAAATTATATAACTATTATCATCTTCTTCTTTTTCTTTTTTTTTTTTTTTTTTATGTAGAGACAGATCTTACTATGTTGCCCAGGCTGGTCTTGAACTCCTGGTCTCAAGGGATCCTCCCACCTCAGCCTCCCAGAGTGCTGCAATTACAGACATGAGCCAATGTACCTAACTACCATCTTCCTATCTTTCCTCTCCAGCTTTGGTTCTAGGGCTTCCAAAACATGCAGAAGTCTGTTGGTTAAGTCTAGAATTCCACAAGAGGCCATAGGTAATCTAATGTCAAGGCAGTAAGAATGCTATCGCAGGCAGCTCACAGGCATAGAGGAAACACATATATTTCACCAAGGGAGAGGTACCCTCAACCCAGTAACTAGCAAGTTCCATGGGCATAACCATTTGGAGTCACAGTGGACAAGGCTCCTGAAGAACACTAGCTCTCCAGGAAAGCCAGCATTTGCTTATGTTAGAGGGCACATGAGTTTGGGGAAAGCAGTCCCTCATTCACTCATGTCTCCCGCCATCTGATATATTTCTTTCCTTTTGAACACAAGCATGCAGAATTCACTCACATGGTTGGGAAAGAAAACACTTTACAAACTCAGAGCTGAGAATAAAAGAGCACAGATCTTAAGAGTGTATTTGGACACAGTGAAATGTGCATGTATGAGTGAGGTGTGAGGTGTGTGTGTGTGTGTGTGTCTGTGTGTGTGTGATTTGTGGTTATCATCAAGCAAATCCATTACAACCCAACAAACATTTGCAAACTTTTTTTTTTGCCTTCATGACTGTTCTCAAACCATTGGCTTGTTTGTGGAACTCACTAGTATCTTTGTTAGAACAAACCACTCCAAAACTGTGTTTTAGGCTTCTCCATCAGTCTTGAGAACAAGAGAGTAAACATATCGTCACTTATCACTTTGGCAAGCTCAACAAACAGCATTTCAGAGTGTTAACAGCCCTTAATAGGACTCTCACTGGTGTTAGTTAAACAAACAGCATTAAGTTGAAAAAAGCAATCAGCAGCCTAGTCTCAGTATTGACTGATTGTTATCAGGCTTGGCCTCAGCTGGCTTGGTGGCATGCCTGTCTCAGCACACTCTGATGAGGGCTGGTGTTATTAGCCACCTGGGAAATGGAGGCCTTATTATTTAATTGCTCAGCTGAAACTTGTGGTTGTCAACAGACCTCTGTGTCACTTTCCAATGTCAGAGGTCATCATGGAAATAGAATTTGAAGATTTAAACATTGGGATTGCTGGAATATTTTCATGACTTACTGCATCAGTGGGGCAAAAGTTTTAGAAAAATCCATGACCCTTAGTGACTATACCTGTCAATTTGTCTCCTTGGGAGGGAGGAAAAGGGTGTTTGGTCACGGGAAGGACTCATATTTTAAAGGCTTACAGGCAAGTAACTTTTTGAAAGTAGAGTTGGATATATTTTCAAAGCTGGGCTACTACTAGCTCTGTTTTAAATAACCTGGAGTTTAAACATGTGATGATTTAAACTGTCCATGCTCCCCTTTCCCCACAACTATGAAACTCTACTCGTTTTTCCCAGTTTCACCCCCAAAACCATTCACCTCCTCTAGGAAATTTTCTCCTCACTCCACCTTCCCCTAACTCCATCAGAAAATTATCTTTTAGCCTCTAAATTTCCATAATGCAAACATTAGTTGGGTAAGAGTCACCTGCGATGCTTGTAAAAAAAATGCAGATGCCTCTAGAATCCAAAGACTGAACACCCTGGCTCCATATTTCAAACGCTTGGAAACAATTAAAAAACAAAACAAAGACAAGGACAAAAGCTCTCCAGGTGTATCCTATATCCAGACAGAGTTGAGAACAACTACCCTTCCCCAAAGAGATTCTCATTCTGTTTACCTGGGGTAGAGCTCCAGAATTTTAATTCTTTTATGCATGTATGTATTTATTTAAGACAGAGTCTTGCTCTGTCATCCGGGCTGGAGTCTTTGCTCACTGCAACCCCCGCCTCCCAGGTTCAAGCAATTCTCATGCCTCAGCACCCTGAGTAGCTGGAACTACAGGCATGAGCCACCATGCCTGGCTAATTTTTGTATTTTTAGTAGAGACAGAGTTTCACCATGTTGGCCACGCTGATCTGAACTCCCGATCTCAAGTGATCCTCCCACCTTGGCCTCCCAAAGTGCTAGAATTACAGGTGTGAGCCACTGCGCCTGGCCAAGAATTTTAATTCTTAACCAGCATCTTGGAGCAGGGATTTTCAGTCCACAACGAGGAATGCTGCCATGGCCTTTGGATGCTAAATGGGGCCCGATAACTAACACATTAGCATTGCTTTATAAGGAGCATACATTCTGGAAGCTGGAGGTCCTTTAGTCTTCTAAGCATTATGATGCCTTTTGCATGCATAAGATTGGAAGTTAAAGCTCAGGTATAGATTAATTGATCTACTTCATAGAAAACAGTGCCAAATATGTGGGAATGGGGGAGGAAAGTGGATACCAGGATGGAAGAAACTAAGGCCAGCAAGACTGAGGAAAAGGGAAAGTGGGAAACTCATGACTCTAGCACGTGGCCATGTCCCAGAACCAACCTTGAACGATGAAGATATTGCAGGAGAATGTTGTTAAATTGTTTGCTAAGGCGTGCAAAGTAATCTCCTTCCTCCATCTCCCTTTAGAACTCCTAAGAGGTGCTGGAAGCCTTCTCTACATTGGCAGGGGTGGGAAAAGGGAGGAGGGCCTGAAAAAGCAAAGCAAGGCGATGAAGGACAGCTCACACCTGGCTCACACATGTGGGCTTCATCTTCTAACACAGCCTGTGACACAAAACAGGTGTTCAACAAGTATTTGCGAAACAAATAAAATAACTACTAGGAAAAAAGCTCAGAAGGAAGACTGTGGTTCTTACCACTGCGAAGGACTGACAGGGATCGAAACAGAAATATCCTTATCAGTTTGCAAAGGCAAATCCTGACCTCAACCTCAAGCGAGCACAATGTGCAAATGTCTGCCAAGAAAGCTGCCAAGTCTATAGCTTACAGTCAAAGAACGATCCGTTTGACATAAGGTTAAGCTTTGGGTGTTACTACTTCGGAAACGTTTTGGAGGAAAAAAATAAAAGGGGCATTCAGAACACGGGCAGAACAGTTCCCTTGTGCCGTTCAATCCTGATGTGCACGGCATTGGTCTAAAAGCGACTAGAGCAGGAGACGTCCACGTGACACCCAGCTCTGAGTTCCATGTGTTTTTAAGGCAAAGTCACAGACTTTGCCTGGGGATCCTACTTACAATTCAGATTCACACAGCTCAACAGCAACTCTTCTGCAAGTTATTTTACTTTGATAGGAAGCTATATGGATTTCTAAACCAACAGAATTCTCTTTAATGACTTTAGAAACAACTTTACTAGGACTAGCACTGACTCACAGAGTGACCTAGGAAAGAGTCAGGAGCAAATACCTTTCTCTGAGGCTCTTGAGGTAGAAACTGTTTTGTTTTCGTCTGCCCAGCATTCTTAACGCCTTTGAGGACGCTCGTCTCCCTTCTGTGTCTTCCCAGCTGAGCTGCCAAACTCCACATCTACCAACACCCCCTTTCTCAGCACAGAGTTGGTCATGTGACTCCAGATTAGCCAATGTCAGTGCGCAATGCCTCTAGCAGCAGTGATTGGTCCAGCTGTAGCTGAGTAATCTAATCAAGGCCAATCAAAATCTTCCCTGGATTGGTAAATGGGCATTGGGCGTTAATAAGCTGGAAAACACGTGAATCTGGAGCTGTGGGTGGCTGGAGCCTAGGTACAGGATACAGCCAATACCCAGAGAGACTCTGAACTGAGGGGTGAAGGGAAGCTGGGCCCTGATGTCACCGTTGGAATCCCTGAATTCAGCTGACCTAAAGTTGTTCTTGCCGAGTACATGAAATTTTATTCATTTGTTTATGTTTATATTAATTTTAAGTTGAGTTTTGTTACTTACACCTGAAACTGTTGCAATGAATATATGTTTATATTCCAGTAAACTTCATGCAGCAAAATGGGATACTAACTGCAATTATTTATTGAATGCCTATTTGGTGTGAAGGCCTGTACTAAGACATTGTCAGCATCTCCCATTTGAACATTCCACTGAAAAAAATGAAGTCACCTGAGATTCAGAGAGGTTGCCTGACTTTGACAAAAATCACTGAACTAATCAGAGGAGGAGCGAGGATCCTAATCTAAATTTCAGTTTACATTGACTTCATTCTCTGCTTCCAAAGAAAGATTATATAGGGAGTAACAGCTTTTTTGTGTTAATTACCAAGATTTCAACACTGCCCTCTGAAGCTTAGGGCCACAGAATGACTTTTCTCGTACACGAGGCTCCACGCTTCCAAACTGGGCTCCTGAGGGTAGCAGAGCCCAGCTCAAAACTCTGGCAGCAACAAAGCCTGCCTAGTGGTCGGTTGGGCTGCCTGTGCCACATGCCAGGGAATCAGTGCAGACGTGCTCTGCAACTGACACTCACGGGCCTGAAAGCTGGAGAAAGAACAGACAGTAAGGCAGTGTATTTCATCCAGGACCTGACACTTTCTTGGTTCCCGGTGAGCTCATTCAAGCTGAAGTGTGGAAGTCAAGGAGCAGGATGGCTGTATACATCAGGAGCAGGAGCAGAACGTATCCAAGATTGTCTCTGCACCCATTCGTGACTAACTTCGCTCATCCTCTACACCCTCTTCTGCAGTTCCCTTGGAAGTAACAGGGAAATAACATCCTACATTCCCAAAGCCCATGAATGAAAGGGCCCTTTATTTGAATGTAAGTTTCCATTCTAATTGTAAAAAATGCATGATTTCTTTTATTAAAATCCCCATGCCAAGTTTTGAAAAATGCACGGATGTAGCCCTGCACTAGCATTGGTTGCCTGTATGACATGGGCAAGTCACATAGTCTCTCTGAGCCTCAGTTCCCTCTTCTGAAAATGGAAATCATGCTACCTACCTGAAGATATCATAAGAACGAAACAAGGCAATGAGCCGACCCTCCTCCTGCTGCCTGGCCTGTGGCAGATGTTCCCTAATTGTAAATAATGGCAAGGTTTCCCTAGTGCTCATGGGAACATAGTTAATGCATGCCAGGCCCTGTCTCCTCTGCTGAATCTTGAGTTGCTGCCTTTTAAATAACCAGTTGCTTCCAAATGAGGCAAGAAGTAAGACATAGATTTTCCCATTTTCCATATTTCATGACTCTGGAATCCCCACAAGTCGTGCCTGGGCACAGTTGGGTAGATCAGGCAGAGTTATCCCAAGGTCACAAAATCACTGTGGTGCAAAGGTTAGCTGGGGGTTAATTGTGGTGATATGGTGACACAACAAGAAATGTCTTGGACACCATGTACAGAGGGCTCAGGGCTCAGGTACTGCTACTCTGCCTCCAACTGAATCCCCAGGGCCACAAGTCGGGTGCAGCTGATGAAAAGATTAGGGCCCCTAAACACTTTCTAAGACCAAAGCCTTCTTGGCTGCACTTTCCATTCTACTAAGGCCTAGAGGTGTACACCACATATGCACCGGTAGGAAGGAGTGGTCACCCAGGCTCTAGACCAAGCTTTTCCAACCTGGGGCCCACAGTCCACATGCTGCCCAAGATGGCTTTGAATGCAGCCCAACACAAATTTGTAAACTTTTCTAAAACATTATGAGATTTTTTTTTTTTTTAGCTCATCAGCTATCATTAGGCTTAGTGTATTTTGTGTGTGTCCCAAGACAATTTTTCTTCTTCTAATGTGGCCCAGAGAAGCCAAAAGATTGGACATCCTGCATCTAGACAATCACAGGTGCACTGAAGGGCAGAAAAAATATCTGTTCTAGAGGTGCCCCATTGTTTCTTATGTGGATTAATGTAATACTGTAAAATATGTATTTAATCTTTCATTCTGTTTCTGGCATACAACTCCTAAAATCCTTGGAAGCTACAAAGTGATATATTTGTATATGCTAATGAGTTCACTGGTAGCTTGCAGGCCCTAGGTAACTTCAGAATGAGGGCTAGTCACCAAGACATGATTAGGGGGTTGAGACTTTCAGCCCCACCCCTAACCTCTGGAGTGGGAGAAGGGTGGAAGGTCAAGTTGATCACCAATGGCCAATATTTTAATCAATCGATCATGCCTACATAATAAAGCCTTCATAAAAACCTAAAAGGGCAGAGTCCAGAGAGCTTCTGGACAGCTGAACACGTGGAGGTTCCTGGAGGTTGGTACACTCAGGGCACGGAGCTTCCTTTCCCCCATGCCTTGACCTATGCATCTCTTCATCTGTATCCGTAATACCCATTACAATTGATGTGGTTGGGCTGTATCCCCACCCAAATCTCACCTTTTAATAATCCCTATTTTTCATGGGAGGGACCTGGTTGGAGGTAACTGAATCATGTAGGCTGGTTTTTCCCCATTCTGTTCTAGTGAAAGTGAGTAAGTCTCACAAGATCTAATGGTTTTATAAAGGGCAGTTCCCTGAACATGCTGTCTCTCTTGCCTGCCACCATGTAAGATACGTCTTGCTTCCGCTTTGCTTTCTGCCATGATTGTGACACCTCCCCAGCCATGTGGAACTGAACTATGAGTCCATTAAGCCTCTTTCCTTTATAAATTACCCAGTCTCGGGTACTTCTTTACTAGCAGCATGAAAACGAACTAATATAATAATAAACCAGTAAACGTTAAGTGTTTTTCTTGAGTTCTGTAAGCTCTGCTCCAGCAAATTAATCATACACAAAAAGGAGTTCAGGGGATCCCTGACTTATAGTTGCTCAGTCAGAAGCACAGCTAAAACAATCTGGGGCTTTTGACTGGTATCACAAGTTGGGGGCAGTCTTGTAGGACTGAGCCCCCAACCTGAAGAATCTGACACTACCTCCCATCAGAATTGAATTGGATTGGAGGGCACTCAGCTGGTGTCTGCTACAGAAATGATTGTTTGCTTGTTGTTGGGGAGAAATCCCCACAATGTTGGTCATGGGAGTGGTAATTATTGTTGAGTGAGAGAACTGAAAAAACACTTTGACTTTTTGAGTTTTTTCTACTCACAATAAGGAAGATATGAGTACTGGGAGTTCTCCCAGTAAGTTTTTCACCAAGATGGAAAAGCATCAAGGAGGCTGGGCGCAGTGGCTCACACCTGTAGTTCCAGCACTTTGGGAGGCCGAGGTGGGTGGATCACCTGAGGTGAGGAGTTCAAGACCAGCCTGGGCAACATAGTGAAACCCCATCTCTACTAAAAATACAAAAATTAGCTGGTGTGGTGGCAGGCATCTGTAACCCCAGCTACTTGGGTTGCTGAGGCAGGAGAATCACTTGAAACCCGGGAGGCAGAGGTTGCAGTGAGCCAGGATCATACCACTGCACTCCAGCCTGGGCGACAGAGTGACTCAAAAAAAGGAAAGGAAAGCATCGAGGATAGTGATTTTCAATCTTTCTTATATGCTGTGAATCACCTGGGGATATTGTAAAAATGCAGATTCCCTAGTTCAGTTGGTCTGAGGTTGGGCCTGAGAATCAGCATTTCTATTACACTCCCGGTGACGCTGATGCTTCTGGCTTAGGAATCATGTTTTGAGTAGCAGGATTTGAGGACATAGGAAGTTCACAGTAGCTGAGCACAAAGGCATGCACCTGTAGCCCCAGCTGCTAGGAAGGCTGTGGAGGAAGGATCACTTGAGCTCAGGAGTTCTGGCTATAGTGTGCCGTGCCAGTCAGGTGCCCACACTACATTCAGCATCAATACAGTGACCTCCCAGGAGTGGGGCATCACAGGTTGCCTAAGGAGGGGCGAATGGGCCCAGGTCAGAAATGAATCAGGTCAAAACTCCCATGCTCATCAGCAGTGGAATGACACCTGTAAAGAGCCACTGCGCCCCAGCCTAGGCAACATAAGGGCGTAACCCTGCCTCTAAAATGAATAATAATAATAGTAATAATAAAAGGAAGCTCACAGTAAATGCTTGCTAAGGAATTGGCAATAGACAAATTGCTCAATGAACATACAAATGAATAAAACGGAGGGAGGGCACCCAGCTGGTGTCTGCTACAGCTATAGCAAGAGGAAAATGCTATTATCTGAGGCTAGACTGGGGTTAGAGACGATGCCTCCAGCCTCCTATGTTTGACATTTATTCTTCCAACTGTTCCTTTTGACCTTGTTATCTCTCTCCCTTCAGTGACAGGGCAATGAAAAGATCAAAGTCACTATACCTGGTGTACTTCCTGAGCCTCAATGTCCATATCTGTAAAATGGGAATAATACTGTCTGTTTGCAGTTGTTGCAAAAACTAAATGGCTCATAAGAGGAATTTAAGAAATGGTTGCTATTGACTGTTTTCAAGTTAATTAGCTTGAAGAGACAACAGATGCCTCTCCACATAGAAGGAACAGAAGAAAAACTATTACTTATGTATCTATGTGCTAGCACTGTGCTATGTGCCTGAATAAATTGTTTTATAAGTTGTTTTGCTTGTAAAGCCTTTTGAGGTCTATAGTGTTATGTCAGTTTCACAGTTGGGGAAACTGAGCCTTAGAAAGAATAAGAGACTTTTTCATCCAGGGTCACAAGTCTGAGTAAGTGGCAGGGACCAGTTGTGTCTGATTCCAAAACCACACTCTTTCCCCACATCCTGCTTCTCCTCCGTGACCTAGTAGTGGGCAGCCTGCCCCTTTGAACACAGTCGTCCACAGTCAAAGGCTCTGGGTATTAGCTGTTAAGACTCCAGTTCCGACCCACGTCCAGGCTCATTCCTTGGCTGTGAAGCAGACAGTCTGTTTACATGACACAGGTCTGGGATGGCAAAGTCCTCAGTGCCTGTTTGTCTGCTTTTGCCTTCTCCTCTACTCAGACCTTCGGTGAGTCAGTAATGGTCAAATTCAAGGACAGTTTGTGCCGAGCTCACTCCAATTTATGGGGAAAGCGACTTAAGCCTGAAGTTCACTGGGTGAAAGTGTCAAAGTAGACAGACAGATGACCTCTCACCTCCTTGCAGAAGGGAGGTGTTTGTTGAGCAAAGCGTTTAAGAGCATCTTCTTCAAGTCCCAAACAGGCCTGAATCACCAGCCCCATTTTCCAACCACAGATGTTTTCTCACTCATAGCCAGGTTCCAAGTGGGACAGGATCTGCTGGATTAGGCTCTACAAGAGACAGACAGGAAAGCAATGTGAATCTGACATGCTGTTTTCACCACTGTAAACCCAGCTTCCTTCCTCAGTATTCCCCCTCTGACAGAAGAGACAGTAACTGCTTCCCCTCCGTAGTGCAGAACTGTCACTGGGAAGTGGCTGCTGCTGTCATGTCAGCGATTACATTTCCCAGAACCTCTTCCTTCTCGTGGGTGGTCATATGACCAATTTACACCAATGAGCAGAAGTGATGTGTCTCACTCCTGGTCCAAGGCATGCCTTCTCCATCCTGTCTTTTCACATCTTAGGTGAGAAAGAAGCCACAGGACGAAGGAGGCTGGGTTTCTGACTCACCATGTGAAAGGCTTTCTGGCAACCAGGAACACCCATATCAACAGCTTGGTGAGGGAAAAATAATGTTTTATTACTTGAAGGTCACTGAAACTTTTGGATTTGTTTGTTATAGCAGCTAACCTTGCTCTCATTAGTACACCCAGGATAGAGATAGCAGCATGGATGCTGATTGGACTGTCAGCACTGGGAACAATGCACTGTGCTCACAACTTCATCACCATCATCTCATGGAACCTTCATACAATTATGGCAGGTAACCACCTTCCCCATTTTAAACTACAAAAACTTTGGCTCCAGAATGTTAAATTATTTGTTCCAGATCACATGGTTAGAAAGTGGCAGATGTAAGAATCAAACAAATTTCTATCTGACAATAGTTGCAGAAAGTTCTCCCTTTTACAATCCAGCCTCAGTGAGAGAGTGAGACCCTATCTCAAAAAAAAAAAAAAAAAAAAAAAAAACAGGAAGGAAGGAAGGCTAGAAACAAAATAAAGAAAAATGAAAAAAGAAAAGAGGGAAGGAAAGGGAAGGGAAGGAGGAAGGGAGGGAGGGAGGGAGGAAGGAAGGGAAGGGAAGGGAATGAAGGGAGGGAGGAAGGAAGGGAGAGAGGACGGGTACAGTAGCTCACGCCTGTAATCCCAGCACTTTGGGAGGCTGAGGCAGGTGGATCATGAGGTCAGGAGTTCAAGACCAGCCTGGCCAAGATGGTGAAACCCCGTCTCTACTAAAAATACAAAAAAATCAGCCAGGCATGCTGGTGGGCACCAGTAATTCCAGGGAGACTGAGGCAGATTATTGCTTGAACCAGGGAGGTGGAGTTTCCAATAAGCCTAGATTGCAACACTGCACTCCAGCCTGGGTGACAGAATGAGACCCCATCTCAAAAAAAAAAAAGAAAGAAAAAAGAAAGACCTAAACCCTCTCACCCAGATGTGGTACAGACGCCAAAGCAATAGCAGCAGGTTTGGTTGAAGCATCTTTAGAGTAGCCAATGTCTTTTTAAAGTGTGTCTTAAACTTGCTGTTGGCAGGTCATAGTGCAATAGAATTCCAATAAACTTCCCAAGCGGAGTGACTCAAAACCATTGAAGATAAATTTGCAAGGAAGGTCACGTTGCAAGATGTGAATTATGCTGAACTTAGATCCAGCTCACCAAGTACAACTTCAGAGGCCACCTGCAGCACGGTGACAACCTCGTACTCAACTGGAAACATAGTGAGCTCGGAGCAAGAAGCCAGGCGTCTGAGACCTAAATCCATGGCTGACGGACATTGTTACATCTAACTAAGACACCATGGTTACATGTCAAGACACAACATCTCAGAGAGGCAGCACCCTGGTTTCTGAACAGGGGGTGGAGTGGAATGGGGAGATGCTTCTCTGTCTTTCTCACAATGTTGTCAGATTTCCCTTTTTCATCTTTATGCTCAGACCTCAGCCTCTTTTTTTTCTTTTTTTTTTTTAATTTTACTTTAAATTCTGGGATACATGTGCTAAATGTGCAGGTTTGTTACCTAGGTATCCGTGTGCCATGGTGGTTTGCTGCAGCTATCAATCTGTCATCTAAGTTTTAAGTCCCACCTGCATTAGGTATTTGTCCTAATGCTCTCCCTTCCCTTTCCTCCCATCCCCCAACAGGCCCCGGTATGTGATGTTCCGTTTCCTGTGTCCATGTGTTCTCATTGTTCGACTCCCATTTATGAATGAGAACATGTGGTGTTTGGTTTTCTGTTTCTGTGTTTGTTTGCTGGACCTCAGTCTCTTATACCTGAACTATTGCAACAGAGCCACACATCCCTCCTCATTATATCCAGTGAGATCCCACTCCTATTTAAACCCGAGTTCCTTCTATCCTCAGGTTAAATCCCTGCTCCTTAAATTGCCATTCCAAGTATTCTGTGTTACAACCCTGACCTTCATTTCTGTTGGATGTACCATTACTCCTATTCTTCACCATATACTGGATCCCAATGACAAGTCCCACATTTCCCTGTGTACCTTCCTGCCACTTTCTAACTTTAACTCCTCCAATGTGGTCTTATCCTAATCATTATAAATTCAAACTCTAGTCATCTTTCAAGGCTGATGTTAGTACAACCACGTCTAGAAAGCCTGACGTCCATTTCTCTCTGAAGAGCTCAGGCAGCAGGTCTTACTGGACTCTGATCCCTTTGAAACTTCTTGTTCGTTATTTGATCCCATTTCTTATCTCCTCTCCCAGCTCCTTAAGAAAGATGACTCCACCCCCTTCATCTTTTTTATATTCTCCAGTACCTATAATTACACCTGGTGCCCAGTCAGTGTTTGTTAAGCTTACTAAGTCAACTCAAAATCATGAGTCAAGGAAAGATTCAGAAAAGGCAGTTGATAAGAGGAAGTGTTCAAAGAGGCCATGCTGTAGTAACAAGTAAACCCTGACATCAATAAGTTAACACAGTAAAAGATTACCTCTTACTCTCCTCGCAGTCTTTCACGAGCTAGCAGCTTTGCTCAGCAGGGCTCTTCCAGTCAGTGACACAGGGATCCAGTCTCCTTCCATCCATCGAGAGAAGCACTCTGCCATTCCAAGTGCTTTGCTTGTAGCTGTACAGATAAGGTTGAAAAATCTTGGAAGACTGCAGGTTGAAAAATCTTGGAACACTGCACATGATATTTCATGGCTAGGTTGGAACTGGTGCACATTTTACTACTTGAAGTGTTGTCCATAAATCCAGCAGCACCGGTATTAACTAAGAGCTTACTGAAATGCAGAATCATGGGCCTCACCTAAGACCTGCTGAATCAGAATCCGCATTTCAACAAGACCCCTGAGTGATGGGATGACTCATTATATACATGATAGCATGAGAACCGCTAGTGGACATCGTTTCTGTGCACATTCCGTTGGCAAGAACTCCGACGCAAGCTCCAACCTAACTGCAAAGAAGGCTGGAGAATTTATCCCATCCTAATACCTAGAAAGAGGACGCAAGTTTTGCCTGCCATAGACTGCTACAGGCACCATTTAAAATGAAACAAATCCAGTTCCCCCTCCAAGTCAAGTAAGTCATGCTACTCTACACCTCATCTACCTGTTCTGCAATGTCAGGGAGGATGCAGTGTCTATGCTGGCTGAATAAGGGATAGGCTGTTTCAAGATGGTGGAATGTAGCAGAAGGCAGGGACTTTCAATATGTGTGTAAAGAGATGGAAGCCAGGTGAAAAAGACATATTAAACAACCTGTTAGCCAACAAAGTTGAAAGAACATTTCAACAGTGTACTCTGAAGAAAAGAGCTCCCCCTTGCTCCCACAAATAGTCACCCACCCAAGACACAGGCCTTAAGGGAGTCACAGAAGCAAGCCAGAACAATGCATGGCTAATTTTCTGTGAAGTTTATACCAGTTTGATCCAACTGTTTTCATTATTTCCAGTGGTTATTGTTCCTGGTTTTCATTAGTTGAAATTTATTTTCATTATTCTGTGATTATATTTTTTTCCAGAACACAAGGATTTGAGGTTCACATACTTTCATCTTTTCTTTATGATTGGTTAATTAACCAGCAACTGAGTGAGGGGGTGAGGAATAGGGAATAGAGGAAACTTTTTCAAATCCCTTTTCATGTAAATATATAGGGCACTTAACAGGGAACTTGGAAGTCCTTGGTAATATTTACACTTGATGGTGTTTTACTTGGAAAATATTAAGCCAGCTCTGATCTTATGTTTTAAAGCATTTCAATAAAATAAAAAGAGAACACATTATATTTCATAATATGAATTAGCTTCATCTTGCATGTGCCAGGCATGGAAAAGATCAACCCCGAAGCAATCAAAATTTCCCCGTTAGTACTGACCATCTAACTTTTATAGCAGACCATCACTTCTCCAAATACTATTGTATTTTTGTTTTCAAATCACAGGGAAATAAACAATTTATAAACTCAATAAGAAAAGGAAATGAATCGATTAAAAGTATGCATCCTGGAAAACATTTCGATGCTGAGTATAAATGGGCACTTCATGTCTATTCATATGATTTAAAATTAGGTGTCAATGTGGTCTTATATAATTCACTTATGAGCTGCATGGTGAATGGATAACGCACATGTGCATGCCATCAGTCATGGGATAACTTCTCCATTCTTAAAGGATCATATATCTTTTCTCTTTCTATTGCTGTCATTTGAGGCTAGGCCACCAATCTTAAAAAACTGTCTCTTTCCTCCACTGACTTCACCAACAGGGGTGAGGACTACTAAACTTTTTCTCCAGAATCCGCCTCACTCCTGAGCTCCTGACTTACATAACCAATTCAGCATTGGACAGCTCTGTTTCCAGAGGACCTCAAATGTACATGTGCTAAAAGTAACTCTCCATCTTCTCCCAAAGCCTCTCATTCCTTCTTATAGTATTTCCTGAGAATGTAGGAATTCAAGTATTTGCAGAGGGAGGTGAGTATTCATTCTTTCTTTTCCTCATTTTCATTCCCACAGAATTAATAGTAATCTTTATATACATTTATGTTTACCACATCCTACTCCCTAAAAAACTTCAAGTATCTATTTAAAAAATTTACAATACAATACAATGAAAATAGTCTTAAAAGGTAACGGGAATGGCAAAATTAAGTTAGAACAGTTGCACGAAGCCAGAGGAGGACAGATTCTCAGCAAGGTAGAGCAGGAAGTTGGGACATAAATTAACTTGAGTTTTCCACAGGCTAAGTAGGAAACACGTATCAGGGATGTGTGATTCATAGTGTCTGTTAGATTAAAGGAAACTCCAGCTGCTCAAGAGGAGCTTGATTTTATTACATAACAAAAGCAGCGCCAGCAAAAGTGCGAGATACAGACTTTCATACAAGATGACCGGGGTCAAATGAACCTCCTCGGCTGCATGCCTTGTCTATTTATCACTAAGATAATTGACAATGGACTTAGTAAATTTACCTTATTTACATTTACCTTAGTAAATTTTACCTTAGTAAATTTCTGTTATTATTATTAAGACAGGATCTCACTCTGTCACACAGGCTGGAGTGCAGTGGCACAATCTCAGCTCACTGCAAATTCTGCCTCCCAGACTCAAGCAATCCTTCCACCTCAGCCTCCAGAGTAGCTGGGACTACAAGAATATGCCACCACGCCCAGCTAACTTTTGTATTTTTTTGTGGATATGGGGTCTCACAATGTTGCCCAGGCTGATCTTGAAGTCCTAGGCTCAAGTGATCCTTCTGCCTCAGCCTCCCAAAGACCTAGGATTACAGGCATAAGCCACCACGCCCAGCCCTCAGTGAATATCTGAGTTAACTTTCTTTTGAGGACTACCTGAAAAAGACAGTGGAGGTGGGCAAAGAATTACCTTACTTCTGTGGTCTCTCCTACTTTCTGACTATGCAATTCTAGTGAGCACCCTAAAATGAAATGTCAATCAAATACAAAGCACATTTACTGAATAAGCGTCCTCTGTGGTCTGATTTGTGTCTCATCTCCTGCCGTGTAACCTCCACATCATCCATACTTGCTGTTCCTTTCACTACTTATGTGTTAGCTGTTCGCTCTACAAAGCACACTCTTATTCTATTTCTCTGCCTTATATTCTTAGTCATCTTATATAACCCAATACTCATTTCTTCTGTGAATTTTTCTCTGATTCCAGTATTGGAAACTCCCTCCTTCAGGTCCCTGCACTCCATGTACATTTTTTTACCATAGCATTTGTTTATAGGATATCAAGATTTCTTGTTAAGTGGCTGTTACCACATATAACAAGTAAATGCTTATTAAGCACTTACTAAGTCTTTAGCACTGAGTTACATGCTTTCATATATATATTATTTGATTTGATTCCTATATTAGTTTTCTGTTGCCAAGTAACAAATTCATAACAAAACTTAGCAATCTTAAACAACAAACATTTCTCATCTCACAGTTTCTATGGGTTGAGAATGCGAGTGTTAGTTACCTACGTGCCACTGGCTCAAGGTCTCTCATGAAGTTGCAGTCAAGGCGTGGGTTGTGACTGTGGTGTCATCTGAGGACTCAGCTGGATAAGGATCTGCATTTGGGCTCACACATATGGTTACTGGCAGGTCTTAGAAAATTCATTCCCTGGCTCACTCACATGAGCCTCTCCAGAGGGCTCTCTCAGGACAGGGCTTCCCCCAGATTGAACAATCCAAGAGATGGCAAGAACACTCAACAAAGAAGCCACAGTACATATGCTATTCATTAGAAGCAA
Organism: Cheracebus regulus; assembly: GCA_963574635.1. Taxonomy (NCBI): domain Eukaryota; kingdom Metazoa; phylum Chordata; class Mammalia; order Primates; family Pitheciidae; genus Cheracebus; species Cheracebus regulus. Next base: position 46,067 of record CAUYQU010007375.1, read on the forward strand.
GTCTCTAAATTGAGCTGACACTCAAGGGGAAGAGATCACACAAGGGTGTGAGTAACAGGAGGTAGGGAATCACTGAGGGTCATCTTAGAGGCTGCCTTCCACAATCTCCTAAGCAAGCCTGCAAATTCAGTCTCAACCTGCATTTGCAGATAGAACACTGAGGCTTAGTTAACAGAAACAACTTAGCAGGTGATTGGGTCTGCAGGACTCACCAGTTTACCTTTCACTGCTCCATGATATATCTTTGTCTCAATGCCTAGCATGGTGCAAATCATGTAACGGGCATTCTACAAATAGAGATCACACACAGAGCCCACAGATTTTTTGAGAGTGGACCTTTATAGAGTGAAGTTAAAACTTATTTCAGTTCGAGTCCCTTTAGAAGGCACACATCCTCTCCACAATCTCCTTTACTCCTTATTGTCTTACCCCAGCATAATTCACCCAATAACACTAACTGTCTGGCCCCTGAAGTCATTTAAGTTTGTGTTTGTGGCATAAGTAATTGGTGACAGAAGTGAGGTTTGTCATTCTTCATCCCCCTATCCATTCATTCAACCAGCAAATATTTCTTGCATGCTTACTATATGCTAGGCACTGTGTTAGCTAACTGTGGGGACAGACTAAACTATTCAGTACAAACAGGTCCATAGTTCGGACACTTGGTGTACATGGATCAGTATATGGATGCTTTTTACTTTCTTGTATGTTGAAACATTCCTATAATAAAAAGGTAAAATCAAAGGTGATCCATAAAATTTCTAAGTCATGTTTTGAAGGGAAGAGGAAAATACCTTGGTGAATCCCACAATACCTCTTTGAAGGAAGTTTTAATATTTCAGTTTATAGACGAAGAAACAGGTTGATTGAGGCTAGAAGGTTCTGGAGCTGAGATTCATAGCCACGTCTGTTTGGATTGAAGGCCAACATCTTGCCCCACTGAAGCACACTGCTAAACATATACAGCTGTTATCCCTGCATCTCAAATCTTAAGGCTGCACTGGATTCTGGAAACCAATGAGGCTGCATCCACGACCACCTAACAGGTGGCTTTCAGTCTTCACTGTCCCTTAACATTTCCCCCAGTTACCTGTGGTGTCTCCCCTGTGCTAAGCACATAATGTATGCCAGGCACTGGGCTTTAATATCAATTCACCTTCCCAAACCTCCTCATTGATATTGTTACCTCCCTTGTCCAGAGAGGAAAAGAGGCTCAGAGAGATAAAGTCATACATCGAGTCATGTAGCTAGACAAGGTAGAATTCAGATTTGAATCAAGGGCGGCTGGGCCGCAAAATGATTGTTCTTTCTATTAACAGGACTGTCATTTTAGAACCTATGACTAGGGAAAAAACAAAAAATATAAAACTCTAGGCTACCCACGTGGTAGACAGAGTTGTGAGCTGCTTTTCCTGCCGATTACCACTGAGACTCTCCCCAGATGGTTTGCCCTCTCTAGTCACAGTCTTCATATCTATAAAAGAGAGACTGGTCTCAATATTTCTTAAGATGGGATTTTCAAGCCATGAGTCAGACCTATTAAAACGTAATCACATCAACGGAGTCACCACAAACATTTTTTAAGAAATGAAAGGAAGAAAAGAAAAACCGGCATAGTAAAGATGAGTGACTTTTTGTGACAGGTATACATACACACATATTTGTGCCTTGGTGTATGTGTATATGTGCATTGGGTCATGATGTAAGATCAAGTTCTCACTTTGGACTGCTGTCAAGATTTTGAAAGTGACTGCTTTAAGGAGGATTCTTTCAGCCTAGAGACGGGTCTCACAACTGCAAATGCAAACCTAACAGTTTGCTGGAAACTCTGTAGAACAATAGAAAGAGGAGAAAGACAGAATCAGACACATAGGTTTTAAGAGTTTTTTTGGTCTTTGGTTTTAGAGACATGATGTCGCTATGTTGCCCAGACTAGTCTCGAACTCTTGACCTCAAGCGATCCTCCTGCCTTACCTCCCAAACTGCTACAATTACAGGTGTGAACCACCACACCCAACCCAGACTTGGATTTGGATCTGAACTCTTCTAATTATGATTGTATGCCCTCGAGTAAGTCATTCTACCTCTTTGGGTCACAGTTTTATTATCTGTAAAATGCAAATAATAATGCCCATCTTATAGGGTAATAAGGCTTAAATGAGAAAATATAATCGCTTAGCAGAGTTCCAGGAACATCATAATGCCCAAAATATGTTAATTATAATAATTGTTAATTTAAATATTTTTATTATGACCACTATAATTATTATTTTCAAATTGCATTGAAATTATTTATTTATATATCTTTTCCTAGAATAGACTCACAGGGAAATCCAAGGTAGTCTTTATCATTGTATATCAAACCCATATTATATTGAATGCAAATTGATGATGTTGACAGTATCTCCAAAGTTAGAACTAGGACCAGAAGCCTTAAAGACTATTCCATATACCCCTTAACAAATTTATAAAAGGACTTTCATTCAGTTAAAAGCTCTTTGAAAAGAAAATGCACTGTCTTGAAAAGTAATAACAGTGACTTAGCACTGCAAGTCATTTTATTATTATGAGGTGAGATCACCCACATAATTTTATCTCAATCTCACAACCACATTGCAAGGGAAATACTGTTCTCAAGCTCCATTTTACAGCATGAAAACTGAAGCTCAAAAAATAAAATGATGTGCCCAAGTCATAGAACCAGTAGTGTTGACTTTGAGCTATATGTTCTTTCTCTCGTACAGGTGATTCATAAACCTTAGGTTGTAAGCAAAAATAACCAGGAAACGAGTCAAAAACATATTGCCAGGTCCCAATCCTAGAGATTGCAACTCATTTATTCCATTGTGAAGAACAAGAATTTTCTTTTTTCTTTTTTCTGAGAGGGAGTCTCACTCTGTCACCCAGGCTGGAGTGCAGGGGTGCTATCTCAGCTTACTGCAACTTCCATCTCCCAGGTTCAATTGATCCTCTTTCCTCGCCCCCCTGAGTAGCCGGAACTACAGGCACCTGCCATGACCAGCTAATTTTTGTATTTTGTAGAGACAAGATTTCACCATGTTGGCCAGGCTGGTCTCAAAATCCTGATCTCAAGTGATCTGCCCGTCTCAGCCTCCTAAATTGCTGGGATTACAGGCATGTGCCACCGCACCCAACCTGGAATTTGCTTTTTAACAAGCATCCACAAGTGATTCTGATCTAGGTGATCAGAAAATGACTATTCCCTTCATACAGCAATCTCTTAAAAACACAAGTTGAATGCCCTAATCTGAAAATCCAAAAATCTGAAATGCTCAAAAATCTAAAATTTTCTGAGCACCAACATGAGATAGTAACACTTTTGCTGTCTGGTGGTTCAATGTACACAAACTTTGTTTTATACACAAAATTATTGAAATATTGTATAAAATTACCTTAAGGCTATTTGCAGAAGGTGTATATGAAATATAAATGAATTTTGTGTTTCAATTCGTATTTCATCCCCAAGATATCTCATTACATATATGCAAATATTTCAAAATCTGAAAAAAGACTAAAATGCCAAACATTTCTGATCCCAAGCATTTCAGATAAGGGATATTCAACTTGTACTCACAAATAAAGGTCTTATTTCCCTAGCCTAGTGAACCCATTTGTACATTTGCTGAACGCTGTTCTCAGTTCAATGGGCAAATAAGGACCCAGGATCTGAAATTCCCAGACTTTGCTTTGCTCACAGTTTCATTTTGCCTCCTGTCCAAGCTTTAGGCCCTACTCCTGACAGTGGTGACAAGCATATTTTTAAATCACCTGCGTCTCTGACCAGCAGTGCATGCCCCGAGGGTGGATCCAGCCTGTATCCACACCACATCATAATGACAGTGTTGTAGGAGTAAGAGCTCTGAAGGGCTTTTCGGAGAGCTGAGGTCCATCACATGGAAATCATCCTCAACTTCTCCAGTCAGAGTTGGTACCCCCAGGTATGCCTCCTATAATTGTGTACAGCTAATATACTGTTAGTTTCCAAGCCTGCCTTCTGGAGAAAAAAGGTTCAGGGAAGAGAGGGCAGAGGAATCATACCTTATTCGGCGTATTCATCACTCCACCCTTATACTCAGCTGTAGTCACTCAGCAGATACTGAGCATGCAAGTGAATGACTCAATCACTGAATGCAGAACAAACAATACCATAGCAGACTTACTCTTATTACAATGTTAAATTAAAGTTTTCTAGCTGCCTGTGTCTCATTAAGTTTCACCACCTCTAGAATTCAAAGATTTTTTTTTTTAACCATGATGGAAACATCTTTCGTTTTTCTTGGAATACATTAAAATACTAAAAAAGAAAAAGAGCATTTCTTATGAAGCAGAAATGATGAACAATAAACTCTGTGGTTTGTGAGACATGAAACACCATAAACTGTTTTGAAAAGATAATTTTCCTGGAAACAATATATTTGGAAACCAATTTGCCATTTCAATGGCCAAACCTTGGCCTGCTAATCCCCCAGAGGAATATGGAGTAGAAGGCTTTGTAGTACAACCAACAACCAACATTTCACAGAATGACTTTTCTAAGACAGATTCAGTGCACACAGTACATAGTTCAATGTTCTGATGGTGTCGTCTCAGTTACCTTCTTAGGGCAGGAGTATCATTCCTATTTTACAGCTGTAATAACTTAGGTTCAAAAATCATACAGCTAATAAGAGTGAGAGCTGGAATGATATAGTATCTGTCCTCCTGTGATTGCTTTATTTCACCTGGCATAATGTCCTCCAAGTTTATCCATGTGTTGCATATGAAAAGATTTCTTTCTTGTTTTACTGGCTGAAAAATATTCCATTGTGTGCCTTTACCATATTTTCTTTATCCATTCATTTATCAACAGACATTAAGGTCGTTTCCATATATTGGCTACTCTGAGTGTTATGGTTTGAATGTCCCTGCCAAAATTCATGTAGAAATTTAATCGCTATTGTAACAGTATTGAAAGACAAAACCTTTAAGAGATGATGAGGTCATGAGGTCTCTGCCCTCATGTATGAATTAATACTGTTATCATGGGAGTGGGTTAGTTGTCGAAGGAGTCCTGATAAAAAAAAGATGAGTTCAGCTCACTTCTCTCTCTGTCTTGTACGTTCACTTGCTATGTGATACCTCCTACCAGATGATAACCCTGGCCAGATGCTGGCACCATGCTCTTGGAATTCACAGTCTCCAGAACTATGAGAAGTAAATGTCTTTCCTTTATAAAACATCTAGTCTGTGGTATTTTGTTATAGCAGCAGAAAATAAACTAAGACAATGAATAATGCTGCAATAAACATAGGAGGGCAAATATCTCTTAGAGATTCTGATTTCAAACGTTTTGTATATATAGCCAGAAATGAGGTTACTGGTACTATGGTAGTTTAATTGTTTAATTTTTTGAGGAATCTCCATACTGTTTTCCATAATGGAAACATTTTATATGCAACATGAATAAGTTCTAGGGATCTGCTGTACAACACAGTGCCCATGGTTAACAATACTGTATTGTAAATTTAAACATTTTGTCGAGAGGGTAAATCTCATGTTAAGTGTTCTTACCACAAAAAAAAAAGGTTGGAATGCTCGCTTCAGCAGTACATGTACTAAAATAGGAATGATACAGAGATCAGCCTGGTCCCTGCTCAGGGATGACATGCAAATTCATGTAGTAAGAGCACTTAACATGAGATTTACCCTCTTAACTAAAATAGGAATGATACATAGATCAGCCTACTCCCTGCTCAGGGATGACATGCAAATTCATGAAGCATTCCATATTTTCTTTTAAAAAAAAGCATAGAGGACACAAGAAAACTTTTGAAGGTGATTGATATGGTTTGGCTGTGTCCCCACCCAAATCTCATCTTGAATTGTATCTCTCAGAATTCCCACGTGTTGTGGGAGGGACCCAGGGGGAGGTAATTGAATCACGGGGGCCAGTCTTCCCCTGCTATTCCCGCGAGAGTGAAACAGTCTCATGAAATCTGATGGGTTTATCAGGGGTTTCCACTTTTGCTACTTCCTCATTTTCTCTAGCCACCATCTAAGAAGTGCCTTTTACCTCCTGCCATGATTCTGAAGCCTCCCCAGCCATGTGGAACTGTAAGTCTAATTAAACCTCTTTTTCTTTTCAGTCTCAAGTAAGTCTTTATCAGCAGGACATGGAATACTATGCAGCCATAAAAAATGATGAGTTTGTGTCCTTTGTAGGGACATGGATGAACCTGAAAACCATCATTCTCAGCAAACTGATACAAGAACAGAAAATCAAACACTGCATGTTCTCATTCACAGGCAGGTGTTGAACAATGAGAACACATGGTCACAGGGAGGGGAGCATCACACACTGGGGTCTGTCAGGGGGAAATAGGGGAGGGACAGTGGGGGGTGGGGAGTTGGGGAGAGATAGCATGGGGAGAAATGCCAGATATAGGTGATGGGGAGGAAGGCAGCAAATCACACTGC
>CAUYQU010007376.1:0-189648 GCA_963574635.1 Cheracebus regulus
TAAATCTGTTTTAGCTCTTTGTAGAGTCTGCATGTTAGCCCTTTGTCAGATGGGTAGATTGCAAAAATTTTTTCCCATCCTGTTGGTTGCCGGTTCATTCTAATGATTGTTTCTTTTACTGTTCAGAAGCGCTGGAGTTGAATTAGATCCCATTTGTCTATTTTGGCTTTGGTTGCCAGTGCTTTCTTATATGGCTTCTGAGGAAAAAAACGGAGTAGGGCTGCCCAGACAGATGTTCCAAGTTAGGAGTTTGTCACTGGGGTCAGCATGGCTAGAGGCACTATTTTAGGAATCCAAAGCCTTTGGCTGAATTCACAGCTCTCCTATTTAGTAGAGACCTTGGAGAAGTCTCCTGTTTTCTTAATTCACATTAAATTGGAACACAGCCACACCCATTTGTTTACATGTTGCTTCTGGCTGTTTTCATGATACAACTGTTGAGTTGAGTAGTTGCAATGAAAACTGTTTGGCTGTGCTACAGTTTGAATGTGATTGACTCCTCTAAATTTGTGGGTTGAAAGTCAAATCCCCAATGTAACAGAGTGGGGAGATGAGGTCTAATGGGAAATGTTTAGGTTAGAATAATGCCATTGTAAAAAGGGCTTGCAGGAGAAGATTTGTTCTTTTCTGCTCTTCTGCCATATGAAGAGCAGAGTTCCTCCCGTCCAGAGGATGCAGCCTTCAATGTGCCATCTTGGAAGGAGCAACCAGACCCTCACCAGACACCAGATACTGGTACTCTGTTCTTGGATTCCCAGCCTCCAGAACTGTGAGTAATACATTTCTGTTCTTTATAAATTACTCAGTCTCAGGTATTATGTAATAACAGTGCATAATAAACTAAGTCAGCTTGCAAAAGAAAAAATATTTATGATCTGGTCTTTTATATAAAAAAAAGTTTGCTGACCCCTATCTAGACCAAATTTTAGGATAGCAAACTGATTAAACTACTTGACACTAAGATATGGATGACTAATCTCTCCCATAACCATCTCCAAGAGTACTAACCTAGTAAAATGCTATTAAGACAAAATCAATTAAATTACATGAATAAAATCTTGGTGGGTGACAGATAATTTTTAGTAGCTATCTTTCTCCAGGCCTACCAGGAAGTGCCTACCTTTTCAGCTAAATAAACACTTCACTTAAGCCTATTTCTAGTTAGCTCAACACACTGTGCTTGCTTATTTCTCTGTTTACCCTGCTTGGGTTGTCCTTTCCATTCCTGTAACACTCCCTTGTACCTGGATAATTCCTACCTGTTCTTATAACTTAGCCCAAATATCATGTAAGATATTCCTCAGTGTAGGCTTTTTCAACACACCTCTTCCAACCCATCCCAATATTTTTTCTTGCTTAATCTCAATTCTAAATACCATAATGCATATTATTTATTTTACCAAAGTATCACACTATATTCTAATTACCCATCTGTGTCTTGCCTCTATTAAATTACAAACTCTTCAAGAGCATAGACCATCTCTCTTTACTCTTACATTCCCTAGGATGGTACTTGGCATATGGTAGGTTAATAGTATGTAGCGAACCAATATTTATTCATCTCCCCTCATCAGCAAAATTCTGGCTATTTCAGTGGCAAGAATGTCTATAAGCAGAGCATTTTCTCAGAAAATTTCCTTGAATACTATGAAAAGAAAATGGGTACATATCTATAATGGTATCCTTATCTGTTATAGCAAACTGACTTTCAGAGCACTGCTACTAGGTATTGAATTTCCAGATAATTTTTAGTGTGGAGAAGTCTTGAACAAGGTCCTATGTTCAGAAAGGATAAAGTGTAGTTTTTGTAAGCTCAGGTGTGCCAAAGCATTGAAAATATGAGCAGTATTTTCTCAAGACTGAAATGTTTGTGAATAATTTTCCCATTATGTCAGTACTCAGCATTGAATCTAACAATATTAAACAAATCCTTCTTCTTTATTTAACTTTACTGGAAAGCTTTACAGAATTACACATTATTCATACAGGACTTTACCATGGAAGTAGCAAGCTGAGGACCCAGATAGGAATCACCATTAATACTATCAAGTTTTATAAAACATGGGAGTCCTGGCCTCTATTTTACAGTGTCCCAGACTTGGCTTGAAGTTAAAGTCAACTTACCATGAATGCTGCTTCTGAAAAGAGCCTTGATCAGCTCCCGTTATTAAACATAAGAATGCATTCACACATATTGTCAGACATCCTGCCACTACTGGCGAACGATATGGCACAGGGAGGAACCTCTACTGTTAGGCAATGGAAGGACTTTTGAGTCTTCAGCTGATGCAGTGGAAATTTGTTGTTCTGCTCAACATTCACTTTCTTTTTTTTTTTTTGGAATATTTTCTTTGGTGACCCACCTCTTCCTCCCTCACAGTCCGTGTGGTTTTGGGGGGCCTGACTCTACATTTACTCACTCTAGGCTTTAGGAGACATGCTCCAGACTGGGCCCATCTGCATTTCCACCCTACTGTCTGGTTCAAGGATAGCATATGACTCTCAGCCAGTTCTTTAATAATATAATATACCTGGACTTGCTAAGGGCTCCCATGTTGACAGGGCCTGCCAGAGAGTGATGTCTGTGTAGGAAAGAGTGGAGCTAAGAGATGGAGGGAGTCCTAGCAGCAGCATCTGAGTTATGCTAAATGGCTGAAAATTCCTTTGGACTTTTCAGTTATCTTAATCAATAAATAAATTGTTTAAATTAATTAATTTGAGTTAGGGTCTTTATTGGTTACAACCAAATAGTTCTTTCAACTCTAATCTATAAATAATACTGTAATGAAATTAAAAATTAACTGGAAAAGATATCTAAGAAAAGTTCAAAGAGTTCAAATAATAGAAAAGTAAAAGAAAATATAAAGAAAATTAGTATTAAATATCTCCAAAAATCTATTGAAGGTAGCTTCAAAAATTACACGAATTTCCTTGGGAATAATTCAACTCAACTGGGAATAATACATAGAGTTATTGTATTTTTACTTTTTAATTTCATAATTTTGAGTATAGCATAATATTTAAGTCACATTTGGGGCATTAATAGTTTGAATATTATAATTGATATCAATATTTTTTCTTTATCTATTTTTTAAAGGATTCCTTCTTTAAAAATGTATTATACAATATTTAATATAAATGAAACTATAATGAAAACATAAAGTATAAAAATATAAAATAATGTAACAAATACTTGCAAACTTATTGGTCTGTATAAGAAATATATTATTGTAATTCAAGTTAAAGTTCCTAAATCCCTCCCTGGACAAATACCTCTCTCTCCTAGAAGTAATTACAACCCTGAATTTGTGTTTATTATTCCCATGCATTTCTTCATACTTCACTATCTATGTCTGACTACCTGGACAACAGGTAGTATTATGTAGTGTGTATCTAACCTTTTTACGCAAGTGATATAACAAGTGCATATGTTCTTCTTCAACTTGCTTTCTAAGTTAAACAATATGTTTGCAAAATTGAATCATGTTGAAATTCATTTCATTCATTCATTTTTATAACATTTCAAGTTTTAACAGTTTGAGAACCTGGTTGGGGGTAAGGAAAATCTATGAAATAGGATTTTCCCTAAAATTTAGCATTTTCTTCAATTATAAAATAAGCAACCAACTATAGTAATATGTGACTATGTCACCAATCAAAATTATAGGTATTTCCATGTTACATTATGGTTGATAAAGAGATCTCAAAATACAGACTAAACTCATTATTACTTTGAGATTGTTAGTTTCTAATCTTGCTACTATATCTTATTATTTAATGAATAAAACATCATATTATCATAACTTTTTAAGTATGGCGATAATAACCATGCTTCAGTGTAATTTGTTTCCTTGTAATCCTATATATTTTATACAAAGGCATCCATAACTTTTAAACATTATTCTGAGAAGTGCTTCATAGACTTCTTCAGACTGCCAAAGAGGTTCTTCACACAAACAGGGTTAAGCACGTTTGCCCCTGTTCAATTCCATTAAAAATCCTAAGTATCTACCCAAGATAAATAAAAATGTATGCTCATACAAAGACTTGTATGTGAATGTTCATGGCAGTATTATTTGTAACAGACAAAAAGTTAATGGTCTATCTATACACGGAAATACAACTTTAGCAATAAAAATTAACTATCTATTGATACATGCCTCAGTACAGATGGACTTCAAAACTATTGTGCTAATGAAAGAAGCCAGATACAAAAAACCACAAATTTTATGATTCCATTTATAGGAAACATCTAGAAAAGGCAAATCCATAGATACAGAAAGTGAATTAGTGATTTCTTGGCAACGGGGGTGGGGAAGATGGGTTTAACTGAAAATGAACATAAGGGATCTAACGTTTATTATCTCATGTGGTAATATTCCACAACTTTGTACACTTATTAAATAATAAATTTGATAAACCTGTTTTTTGGTAACGGAAATGCTCTAAAATTGGATTGTGGTAATATTGTACAACTTTATAAATTTATTAAAAATCACTGAATTCTATACTTGAAATAGCTGAAATTTATGATATTTAAATTAAACCATAATACAGCTACTAAAAACCCAAGAACTTTTGCTCCATTGTATGGCCAGATCATTTATTTATTTTCTGATTAATAGATGTTTAGGGTCTTTTTTTTTTTTTTGCTATTAATAGCAATGTCACTATGAGTATTCTTGTACATCACCTTTTGCTCTCAACAGGCATGTCTTCGTGGTGTATAGCTAGAGGCAGAATTACTATCTTGCTTCTACTTTACTAGATATTGAAAAACTGTTTCCACATGGTTGCAACAACTTATATTCCAGCACACTTGTGTAAGAATTTTTGTTAATTCAGAGCTTCACCAATACTTGGTATGGTTAGACTTTTGACAATCTAATAGGTATGAAATGATATCTTGTTTTAATTTGCTTTGTAACATTTTTAAAAACTGATGTGAGACACTGGTCTTTTCCCTTCTGTGAATCAAGGGAAGATAGTGTAGTAGTTATGTGCTTGGGGACTTCTGACTAGGTTTGAATTATGGCTTTACCACTTTCTAGAGGTTATGTAACTTGGGGAAATTACTTATTTTTTTCTTATATAACTTCATATATTTGCTTTAAATTTATTCCTAAAGGCCATATTTTAGTTCTTGTGTTGCTTCTTTTAATTTCATTTTATATTTTTTCTTGTTTTCCACGTAGGTTATCATACCACTTGTGACATATACAGACAAACTATGAGAGTGAATATGAGAGTTACAAAACCTAGTTGGATTTTTATGCAGCAGCAAAAAGTATCAGTTAAACTGAAGAACATCAAAGTCAAAGAGAAATTCTTTAAAGATCCAGAAAAAAGAATGATCCAGATTACCTTCAAATGAACATCAGTTTAAATGAGGATCGACTTCTCATAGCAACAATGAAAGCCAATGTAAGTATGTCTTTAATAGACTGAGAGAAACTAACTGCCAACTAAGAATTTAGTTTGTTACTTTTTAACCCTTATATATTTTATTTATCTTTTTCTGTTCTTATCTTACTGTTTAGAACCAGGATATTATATATAACACAATATTAAATAAAACTGGCAATAGAGGACATCTTTGTCTCATTCATGATCTTAGATGGAATGCTTTTAATGTTTTGCCAGCAAAAATAATGTTTCTTGTGGAACTTTTGTATATATATATCCTTTATCAGATTAAGGTATCTCCTTTCAATTTTCATTTTTCTATGAGTGTATCATAAAAGGGTACTGAATTCCAGTATCTGTTGAAATGATTAAAATTATTTTCTTCTTTGTTAATGCAGTGATGTTAAATTACTCTTTTAGTCATGAAATGAACCTAAAACTTCTATATGCTATTAGCTTTTTAACATTTTGCTGGATTTAGTTTATCAATAGCTTTGCTTAGGATTTGCAAATCTTTGTACATGAATGATTGAGTTTGGCCCATAATTTTTCATTCCTTTATTATTCTGTCTGGGCTTGGCAAGTGGAAGACAGGATGATTTCATCTGCCGCTTCTGCCCCTCAGTGAGCACTCTTCTGCCATGCAAAACCCTAGCTTCAATCTTTAGTAATAAGAATTAAGTCAAACATCAGGTTCACTATGTATGTCCATTTATGAATGGACATGATGTTTAACTTAGCTCTTATTACTAAAGATTGAAGTTAGTCAGAATGTTCCTCTTGAATTCTTTAACTCTGACTACACCATCCTCGATTTAAGTGTTATTGTTCTGGATTATGTTTTGTACTGTGTTTTCTTATAATTTCAGATATGTTTGTTGAATATATCTGAAATATACATGAAGCACATATAAAATATATACCACAACTTAACTTTTTATTCTGATCTATATGTAAAACATTTATTCATTACTTTTATTATTCATTATTATTATTACCATTATATTGCTCACAGTTTCTTTTTGTGTCTCAGACCTTTCATCAATATATATAAAATACTACATAATAAAAATTAAAAATAAGGCCAGGTGCAGTGGCTTATGCCTGTAATTTCAGCACTTTGGGAGGTGAAGGCAGGCAGACCACTTGAGCTCAGGAGTTTGAAATCAACCTGGGCACATGGTGAAACCCTGTCTCTACAGAAAATACAAAAATTAGCTGGGCTTGGTGTCCTCTGTCTATAGTCCCAGGTACTTGGGAGGCTGAGGTAGGAGGATTGCTTGAGCCTGTGCCACTGCACTCCACCCCAGGAGACAGAGCAAGACCCTATCTCAAAAAACCAAAAACCGAAAACCCAATGGACAGGTTAAAATGGCAGCTTAGACATACTGGAAGGAGAGAATTAATGAACTGAAAGGCAAATCTGAAGAAATTCTCTCAAATGTGGCACAGAGAAATGAATGGATGGAAAATATAACAGAGCAGTTAAAATATATGGAAAAGTGAGCGAGAAAGTGTAGTTTACATCTAAAGAGAGTTCCAGAAGGTGAGATTAGATAGAATGTAGAGAGGCAAATTTAAGAGTAATGCTTTACCCAGCCGCTCTAATCCTAGCAATTACCTCCTCCCTTTGATCGAATGCCAGGTCCTTCTATTGGCCAAACTCACCCAGAAAAGAGGCCACAGGCACCCTGGTAAAGCCATCTGCATAGATCATCAACTTGGGCATAGTTCAGGGAGAAGGATGGAGAGTGTATTTGGGGAGGAGAGGGAAATAAAAGGTATTTGGTACAATATTTTCTTCTAAAAGTTTTGAAGTGTTGCTTTTCCCATTTAAAATTTTATTCTAGCAAATTGACTTTTTGTTTGCAGGACAAGTAGAGTTTAATATTCAGGATGCATAAACACCGATATAGTGTGGTCACAATCAACTGGGAACACTAGTCACGCCCCACTAGTCATAACTGATGCTGCCTTTCAGTATCAGTTGAGACCACACCTGGGCATACTTGCTGCATATTACATCTCAAAAGAGGTAGATCCAGGCTTTGTGGGACATGAGACATATATAATATAGAGGTCCTTTTTAAGAAAAATAAATATATACATTATGAATAAAAGGGATTTTTTTAAGAGTTAGAAAGATCACAATGAAGTAAAACATTTTAAAATCAAAGTAAAATTTCAAAAAATCCAGATAAATAGCATAATATTTCTATTAACTGCCCAATCCACTTATATAATCTTTCTTTTCCTACATTTTTAGCTGCATATTCTTCAACAAACTGCTTCAGATGTCATAAACTTTTTGTGCTTTAAGTAGTCATCATAAATTTTGGGGGCTCTTAATAAATTCCTCCAGTCTGAATACCCATTTGATATGAGCAAACTTGTCTGATGTCTTGTTAAAAGAGATTACAAACAATAAAAGCATCCTCTATTCTTGCAACAATCCAGACTGGATTTCATAGTGGTTTGACCATTTAGAAGTTGTTTTGCACATGTACCCCAGAACGTACAGTAGGAAAAAAAAAGTTTTTCAAAATATTTTTCTGGAAAGCTTTTTTGTCCATTGTATGATTTCTTTGATTCTCTATAAATCTTAATAGGCTCAATCACAATTTAGGAACTTTTAAAAATAAACTTTCTTTCTTTAAATAGTGTTGAGTGAAATTATTATCTATCTGTACAGGAAAAAATGAAAGATCGTGGTGTTTGTCCAAGTCCACAAACTTATCAAAATGAGGCTGCTTTAGACATTCATGTATGTTCTATTGATCAAATATATTGTATTTTTCTTCATCTTCCTTTTCATCTTGATTTCCTGTTTAGAAGGGAACTAATCCATGTAATTTTCTTTATTTTTTCTATTGTCATTTTATCATCTATATTTTCTTGCCTATTTTAATTAATTTCCTTGTCTTCATGTTATTGATCATTAGAGTTTTTGATTCCCATTGTTCTAGATAGAGTTTTTGATTCCCATTTTTCTATTTGTTTTTGACATTTCAAAACTTTCCCCTGTATTCTTTATTTAGATTTACACTTCTGTCATTCCTTAGACTAATTCTTCCTCATGATATTTTAATATTGGTATAATCAACAATTATGAAAAACCACAAAATTTTCTGAATTTAAGGTATCCCTAAATCAGTGAAATGCATATCATCAAATTACCCATACTAATACTATATACATAATTATACTATAGAATATGCTGGGAAATTTGTCACTGAAATACTTGTTTATTTAGGACATTTCACTGCATTGGTGGCAATTCTGTGTGCTCTTTTGTCTGGGACCATCAGATTGTCAATGCAAAATGCATTAGATACACTAAATATGTGGTTCATTATATTTTATTATATAATCATTTAAAATATAATTGTAAACACTGCATTATTTCATCATTTATGACAGAAGAGAACTTACATTTTGAAACATTTTAGGATTAGACGAATTTTTTCACAGATTAGCTTTTGGCTTGATGCATTTCCCACCTTGTTACTGCTCTACTGTTTACATATTTCTGGAGCCAGGGCCTATAGGACACGTTATAAGATACAACCCCTAATTTAAACCTACATGCCATGGCTCCAGGTAGGTCAGCATAGTACCAGTAGCAATAGTTCTGGAAGTCATTCTTTCAATAACTTTGCAAACACAGAGTGACTGTAAATCATATTAAAAAGGCTGGGCACAATGGCTCACGCCTGTAATCTCACTACTTTGGGAGGCAAAGGCAGGTGGATCACCTGAGGTCTGGAGTTCAAGACCAGCCTGACCAACATGGAGAAACCCTCCTCTATACTAAAAATGCAAAAAATTAGGCGGGTGTGGTGGCACATGCCCACAATCCCAGCTATTTGGAAGGCTGAGGCGGGAGAATTGCTTGAACCCAGGAGAAGGCGGTTGCAGTGAGCTGAGATTGCGCCATTGCACTCCAGCCTGGGCAGAAAGAACAAAACTCCATCTCAAAAAATAAATAAATAAATAAATAAAATAAAAATATCCAACTAAACTCAAATGCAGTGATCTCCAAATCAACTTTTCTTTAGCCATATCTAAAAAAATACAATGTCTCCAGTGACAGTTTATACAAAGAAAAATGTGGAGTAGTAGTTAGAATAGAAAAAGATGGTGATCTTAATGAATGTCTTGAAAATATTTTACTTTTCAAATTTTTAAAAATAGGACCATGTGAACCCAAGGCTCCCCTCAAGACCTAGAAGAGACTCATGAAACTGAAAGCCTCTATATTTCGGCCTATGGCCCTTGTGGAAAGTGGAGGTCCAATTTGATTATTTTTCCTATGAAAAACCAATTGTCTCAGCATATTCATTGGAAAGTCAACATTTTCTTCTTTTCACTTGCAGTGACAGCTGCCATATATTGCATTTCCATATAAGTGGGAACCCACATTCATATGTATACACTCCGCATACTTACCACTCCAGCTTTTCCTTACAGTTGATTCCTTTTAAAAATTTCCTGATTTTTTTGTTTAATTGATGTCCTTGAGCTGTAAAACTTCCTCATCTTGTAGTGATTTCCGTTTCTTTCTATAAGCCTGATAACAAAAGAATATTATGTTTTATGCTGAATCTAGTTGTTTTACAGGAAGAAGGCCTTCCAGAATACCTAATATACCACACTGTCAGAAGCACATACTTCTCTCTTTGCAGTTTTAAATTTTAGGTATTATATTTCTTATTTTGAGAATGCCTGATCATTTCTGATGGTCTCTTGTTTTTAGTTCTATTTTTGAAATATTATTTTCCTTTTCTAAATTTATTAAATATACATGTCTTAGATAGTAGAGAGTTATTCCAACATCTGAAGTTTTTGTGAGTATGATTGTGGTTACCTCCTGTTTCTACTGACCCAATGCATTCTGCTTTCTCACAGTATTAGTGATTTTTGATTATAAACACAATGTTCTGTGAATCTTCTTCTGTTGTAGTTCTTTGAAGCCTGATTAAAGAAATTGTTTGTGTTTTTGTTTTTATGGTCCATCCTAGAGTTGATTTGAATTTGGTTTTGCCAGGTGCCTGGGAACACTTCCAACCCAGAACCACTTTAAAATTTATTCTTAGGTTGATGTTTTTCAAATCAAACAGAAATATGAATTTGTATCAAAAACTCCTGAAAGCCAGATTGTGGTTTCAAATTTCAGTGAGAGAATTTCTGATTTTTTTTTTCTAGTTCACCTTTCATTGAGGGCTGAGCTATTTGGAAATGGGTAATAGCTTTAATCTATGGATTTCCTGGGACAGTACTTTGCATACTAACTCATAATCCATCACAGACAGATACTTTTGTAAAACTACAGTCAATATGAATTACTAGGGAAATGGAATGCTGCTTGGATACTACTGCACTATACAATAACTGTGAAAGTTTTTAAACAGTCTCAATTTCTGTACATATCTCAACATGTACTGGTAACAGATAGTTTGGAGATCAATCTGCATACCACACTTTGAGTAACAATAGCCTAACATTCTTCCTACCTTGAGCAGGCCCTAAGCTTTATCTCTGTTCCCAACCCTACATGGCCATCACAATGGAAATTCAAATGTTAACTAAAGTGGGCAAATGTCTCAGAGTCCTGGGTGGATTTGGTACTCCATTCTTTATCTCTGTATTCCTGCTGTTATTTCTTTTGACTTCTAAGGATTTATTTCTCACTTATTCATCAGTGTTAATAGGAGTTTCCTCCATGATCCAACACTCCCTCTCTTAACTGAAATATACACACATGTTCACCAAAAGACATGTGCAAGAACATTGTTAACTTCATATTTATAGTTGCCCCAAACTGAAAATAGCCAAAATTTCCAATAATAGATGAGAAAATTGTGATTTCCTCCCCCATATACTCTACAGGATACAATTTAACACATTTTTGCTACATATGGTAACTTGAATAATTCTCACAACCATGATTTTGAGCCAAAGAATCCAGATATAAAGTCACATATATTGTATAATTCCACTTATATAAAGTTTGAAAACAGGTAAAAATAACCATCCTGAAGACATGTTATGTTTCTGCTTGAAACTTTCTCCACGTCTTGAGGAATGTGATTGCTCACTCAACGTGGTCATGGAGACTTCTGTCTACATTCTTTGGATGCTGCTTACATGAGGTGTTCCACTTGTGACAATGCATTGCACACTATCCTATGATTTGTTCATGACTTTGTGCCTATTACTTACTTCATTACAAAGTTTACCTCATAAAAAGTATTTTTAAATAGTTTATCTAACAGCAACAATTACCAAGCTGCAAAAAGCCTGAAAGTTGTGCATCCTCTTCAACACATCTCTCTCCCTTTATCCCTATGCCCAGTCAGTTACTCTATTACTCAGTCCTGTAGTTCTGGCTCCTGAATATATCGCAGTTCCACTCTCTTCTCCCCATGCCCTTTGCAGATCATCATCTCTCACCTGAGCTACTTGCACTACATCCTAATTCTCTCTCTGTATCTACTTTTCATTGCTCTTCATCTACTCTCCCCTTTATAACAAAGATGATCTTCCAAATGTACAAATAGAACTATGGTATGTCTCTGCTTAAAATCCCTTGTATGCCTCACCATTGTATTCAGGAATAAGAAAAAAAGAAAAGAAAATTCTCACTGTGGCAGACAAAGCCTTGACCAGTCTGGCCACTGGCCACGCTAGTGCCTAGTGAATGTACTTGGTATACTGTAATACTGTGCTGTAGACAATTACATTAAAACATTGTATTGGATATTATTTAAACCCTGGAGAAAAAGTATTAGAAATTTTTTCCTCAACTTATTCTGGCGTTCTTCAACACTCCATTCTTTAATAATTCATTCAGATCATATTACTTCCTGACCCAAGTCTCCCCATCAAATTGTGATCTAGCCTCTGCCTGTTTCTCTGACCTCATCTCATACCCATACCACTCTTACCTATTCTTTCATTTTACTTATTTTATGATGATGATTATTTTTTAGAGACAGGGTCTTACTCTGTTGCCAAGGCAGGAGTACGGTGATGCAGTCATAGTCCACTGCAGCCTTGAACTCCTGGGCTCAGGCAATCCTCTTACTTCAGCCTCCCAAGTAGCTGGGACTACAGGCATGTAGCCCCATGCTTTGCTAATTTTAAAATCTTTTGTAGAAATAGGGTCTCGCTATGTTTCTCAGGCTGGACTCAGACTCTTGGACTCAAGTGACCCTCCTGTCTCAGCCTCCCAAAGTGCTGGGATTACAAGCATGAGCCACTGTGCTCAGCCTCACTCTTCCCTTTTCTTGCTACATTTCCTAAGCTTTGACCATCCCAAGCATAGTCTAGTCCTGCTTTAGGGCCTTTATGTTCTCTCTCCAGCTGGACTGCTCTTTTCCCCACGTGTTACCATGATGACAAAGTGTTAGCTCCAATTTCACTCTTTCAGAGAAGCTTTCCCTGACTCCCCAATCTCCAGTAGCCTCCCTGCCCTAGACAGTCGCTACCACATCATTCAGTTTTATTTCTTCATTGCATTTACCACTGTCAGAAATTATCTTGTTTATCGTATGAGTTTACTGTCTGTCCCGAACATTAGATTGTAAATGCCAAAAGGGTGGCCACTGTGTTCGTTTTTATCACTGAGTCCACTGCATCCAGCGCTTTGACACATAGGAGGTGTGTGATAAATATTGAGTGAATATGTTGGTGACTGGCCATTCACTCACCTTTTCAATACAGAACAGTGCTGTCTAATAGGACTTTCTGCAGTAATGGGATGATCTGTAAGTCCGCACTGTACTAGATAGTGTAGACTTACAGATTATCCCATTACTAGCTATATGTAACTACTGGATACTGGAAATGTGGTTAGTGTGACTGAAGTACTTACTTTTTAATTTAATTAAATTTGAATTTAAATAGCTACCCGGGGCTAGGACTACCATATTGGATAGTGCTGCTCTAGAGGCCATACTTTAGGATGAGGGATCAGGAAAGGTCTCTCAGATGCAAAAATTTGTGAGAGAAAACTTGGAGCATGAGTTGTTACAGCCAAGTCAGAAGTGAGGTAAGGGAGAGGAAGAAGGAAGATGTGTGGTTAGGCTACAGGAAATAGGAAGGGCATTCCAGAGAGAAGTAAGGGCACATGCAAATCCCAGGAAGTGGAGAAGCTTTAAGAAAGAGACTTTTAGTGTTGAGGAATCACATTCTGTTTCAGAAGCCTTACAATATAATGACTTTGGGTTGACCCACAGTTTATCTCATCACAGTATTTTAATTTGGGGTGGCAATAGGTAACATGTTCTGGCAGGACATGTGTATCACAGCCAACCTTCTAATATCCCACCTTTCTCAGTGAAATTTCATTTGCAAAAGGTTTAGCTAATCTTCAGGGTCTGACTTTTTTTGTTTTCACTTAGGAGCCTCAATTTTATCATACGGTATGAGTCAACCATACCGTACCATGTCTTATGAGTAACAGATTTTACAAGTTTATTAGCTGCTATTGGCTTTGCTCTTATGCGGCCTTTTATTACCATTTTAGAGTCTAATGAGTCAACTGATTTCAGTTTGTTCACCATGTTCATATTTATATTTACATTTTTTTATTTTATAAACTCTATTTGATTTTACATGATAAATAAGAATAGTGACTCACTTTCCCTCATATACCAAAATATTTAATATTTCATCTCAAAAAATATCAATGAAAGACAATGAATTCTTGCAACCTTAAAATATCATTTAATGTCTTTTTTGTATTTCATTTGGATAAATCACCTCCCAATAATTTCAAAGTTATGTATCTGATATATATGTATATAAATACATGTATATATATATATAGAGAGAGAGATATAGCTGATACATATATATACACACACAGCAGATATATATGATTTTCATATATATGATTCATATTAAAATCATATATATATATGATTTTAATTCCCATTATGTTATGATTATTCAAATACTGGGCAATAATTTCCACTTATCAAGAAGAAGTGGATTTACCTTCTAAGAATACTTAGTTCCTTTCCCACAAGCCCTATTCAGTTTCACCCAGCATCACCTTTCATTTTTTGCAGATGTTTTGATGTAAACAAATTTTTCTTGAAAAGCACTTCTCTATTTTTCCATTAGTTCAGAAAGTTTTGGATTTTGTAAGCCAGATATTCTTAGAGATACTTATTATGGCTCACTAAATAGAAATGAGGTATAAGGGTTAGCACACAAATTGGGAAACAGGAAGTTTTGCTGTCTAACCTGGGATTCCACCTTACTGTGTGATTTCAAGTAAGTTGCTCACTAAGAAGATGCTACTTTCTCACTTATTAGCTGTGTGACCTTGGACAATTTACCTAACCTCTCTGTGCTTGTTTCATCGTAATAAAATGAAGATATTAATGGTACTTTTCCCATAGTATTGTTATGAGGATTAAAGGAGTTAGTATGCATCGAACTTAGAACGGTGCTCAGTGCATAGTAAGTAAACATTTTAAAAGTGTTTACTTTCTACACTTTAAAATCACTTTCTGCAAGTGATTAATTTTGTCTTTGGCTATATTCACATGACTGGACAGGAAGGCGGTAACAGTCTTGTTAGCTGTGAGCGAGTATCTCCTAATTCCGTTTGGGTCAACACCACCTGCTCTAGCTAGACCTGTAGACCGGGGCAGGGCAGTGCAGGACGAGAGCCTTTAAAGCCAGCCAGTCTGCCCTCCATCCAGCCTTTGTCACTGATTTTGGGCAAATTATCAACATTTCTGAGTGCTTCCTCCCTTGTGAAATGGGGATATTTTTTGCCCATTCAGTTGGTGTTAGGATTAAATAGGTAGAGTACCTATAGCCCCATAGTCTGCGCCCAGCACAGAGCTACAGCATAGCAATTGTTACTACATCATATAAATACACACACACATGTATATTATATATACGGCATATATAATTATATATATGGCATATACACAAACATTGTATATTATATATATGGCAGTTAAGCCCCTGGGGATTTTGAAGTAAGGGAAACAAGAAGCCAGCTAGAAATGGACCCTTTCTACCTGTCATTCGGTCTTGGTAAGAGAAAGGAAAACAATTTCTTCCTTTTGCTATGAAGTGATTGCAGAGGTCTCCCCTTGGACCCTGATTTTCACCGCCCCTCACCCCACAAATGCAAGCAAAGGTACCATCCCTTCCAATTTTATAATCTACTCATTTCTGTACGTGCGGGTTTATCTGGTTTGGTGGCAAGCCAAAGGTGGGTGGGGAGAGGCATTAAAACCTGGCAACCCCGCTCCCCCATCTCCGGATGCCGCAGGGCTCCTGCCAGCCGTCCTCGGTTAAAAACGTGCTTATGGATTATTTCACTTCCCTGTAGTTCATGTGCAGCCGCTGATTACCACCTGCTTCAATCACCACTGCCAGCATATCCCCTGAACGTTTTTCCCTCCCTCGATTTCAGGGCCATTGGTCATAACCGACATTTAAAGGAAATAAACACTGATTAAAAAAATTACGACACCCATCTCCGCCCGAAGAACCCAGTAGCAATGAATAACAGAACAGTCCGGCGAAGAGCGCCTGTCGGATGTCAGCTCCGCCAGCCCTGCCGGCCTCACAATTCCCCCACAACCGAGCAGCACAAATCACCATTTCCAGGCACCATTCGAGGCTGCCAATTCCACTTTCGCTTAATCTCATTTTAAAATCCGCTACAGATGAGGCTCGGTCGCTGCTGCGAGGGGCCGGGCGGGGGCGGCGGGAGGGAAGGGGGCCTGGGTGGGAAGTGAGCGCGAGGACCCCCGGCGGTTCGCGGCCGCGGGCGGATTCCCAGAACGAGTACGGGCCGCCCGGGCTGCCAGGCTGCGAGCCCCGAGGGGCGCGGGACGCAGCCGGCGCAGACAAAGAAGCCGGCGCCAGCGGCCGTCCCTGCCGCCACTCTCCTTCCCTCGCGCACCCTCCCAGGAAAAACCGGGCGCCCTGACGGTCAAAGGGGCTCGCTTTCCCTTTCGGACAGCTGGGCGGGAGGTATCCTCTCCCGGGCTTTGACGCCTCTCGCAGGAGAGTCGCGGGCTCCGCGGTCCTCGACAGTGCCCGCCCCCCGTCCCGCTCCCCGGCGCGCGCCCCTCCCCGCTCTCCCGGGTGGGAACTGGGCGCGGGCCGGGGACTCCGGGGACCCGCGCGCCCCTCGCCACGCGAGGTACGGCCGAGCCAGCCCGAGAGGGCGGGGGCCGGGCGGGGCGGCGCGCGGGGGCGGGGGAGCCGCCGGGACACGTGTGGCGGCGGCGGGGGGGACGCGGCGCCCGGGGCTTTAAGAAGGTGTGGAGCGGGGCGGGCGCTTTCCCAGGCCTGGCCGAGGGGCGTCGCGCAGAGGCGGCGGCGGCGCACGGAGGCGGCGGACGACGCGCTCTCCGCGCCCGCAGCCCTGGCCCCGCGCTCCCGCAGCCCAAAGTAACTTTGGGAGCTGCCGTCTCCCGCGGAACTTCGCGGCGGGGGGCGGCTCCCGAGGCCGCTCCGCTCCGCTCCGCTCCGTCGCCTTCTCGCCATCCCTCCGCGTGGCTCCTCCGTCCCGGCGTCTCCAAAACTGGATGAGCGAGCGGCGCGCGGGGAGCGCGGTGGCGGCGGCGGCGGCGGCGGCATGGAGCGCAGTGGCTGGGCCCCGCGGACTTTCCTCCTGGCGCTGTTGCTGGGGACGACGCTGAGGGCGCGCGCGGCGGCGGGCTATTACCCCCGCTTTTCGCCGTTCTTTTTTCTGTGCACCCACCACGGGGAGCTGGAAGGGGATGGGGAGCAGGGCGAGGTGCTCATTTCCCTGCACATTGCGGGCAGCCCCACCTACTACGTTCCGGGACAAGAATACCATGGTAGGTACCGCAGCACCTCCGCGCTCACCGCCGCCGGGTGCGCCCGCCAGCGCACCTTTATCCCTTTCCTTCTTCCAAGGGGCCCTGTAAACAAGAACCATGACAACCCCGGCCCCAGCGTTGCTCTCGGTCCAGGGAGGGAGAACAAAGTTAGTGGAGAATGGAGTCGCGAGTTGGGAATTCCTTCTCCATGGCTCTACTTCCCGAACGCGTCTCCTTCTCATATTGAGCTGGTGCTTGTGCTAAACGCCTGAGAATTCTTGGGGGCCGGTGTCATTTCCCCTCACTCCCTGTACTTGCCAAAGGCACTTTAATTGAACCTGCGCATTTTCTTTCTTTCGTCCTAGGACTTGGAGTTCAGACCTTTGTCCTGCTCCCAGTCCCCCCACATGGGTCCCCCGGGGCGTTGGGGCTGTCAATGGCCTTTGCGGGCAGGTGGTGACAGATGGAAGCCCCAGGTCTGTGGCTGCCCCGCACCGCTCGCCCGCAAAGTTCCCGCTGCCCACCAGCCAGGAGTCCCTGGCATTTCAGTCGATGTCAAACAGCCCTGAAGGGAAGCCGCTGCTTCCAGCTCCCTCTTCTTTCGAAAGTGTGATTTAATGTCAGTAATTGATGATTTTTCTGATTCCTGTCTTACTTTTAACATGGTGCTTCTTGTAAGAACTATCTTTGTGTGGTTTATTAATGACTTTGTGTTTTATCTGCACAGCTCTTAATTTCCAGGTAGTAGCTGGAAGCCCTTATAATTTAAAGGTTTTTTTTTTTTTAAGGGATCATTATGCAGCCCTACATCAAAAATAAACATTGTAGCAGAAATAAAATTCAGCTCCAAGAAATATAATTTTATGTAGTGCATGCATGTTTAATATTTTAAGCTAGTACATCGAGTATGTGGAAAAATAAAAATGTCTGTTTTCTGTAATTCTGCTGGGACTTCTGAACAATTCGCTTCTATGGGGCTTTTACACAGTGACAAGCACTATATAATTAGAATTTCAACCTCAAAATATTTATTCCCAACCAAATAGAAACTATTGTCCATTAGGCTCATGTTATAGTTCCTAATAGGCTAACAATTATTGGCATGGCAGGAGATAATCTATGGGGTGCTGGCACTTAAGATAGACAAGCATTTAAAAATTAGAAGAATCCTTATGAATTTTCTCTTTTAAAAATACCTTGATATCTATTCTAAAATATTTAACCTAAATAAATGTCTCCTGGAGGATTTTAACAGTGTTTTACAGCTTCCTTCTTGCATAGTGGCAGCCCTGTCTGTAAAGTAGGAGTTTAATTTGGTGGAATTTTAGAAATAATTTTGGAAAATTAATGTTCTGTTCTGTAACTAGTCCCTTTTTAGATAGGAGTGCTTACTACCTCCCCTTTACAAGAACAATTTAGTGCTTTTCTGAGGTCATGAGAATCTTTAAGTGGAAGGAGCAGCCACTGTATTGGCAACCAGACCTAATCCATAGCCTGATGGACTGAGCCTGCTGCTAGGTGCGACTCTTAGAGTAAGTTCTTGCCGGGTATTACCTCTCAGTGAGAATGGTGGGTAAGTGAGTGAGACTGGTTCAAAGGTATGACTGTCAGTTATGTTGGAAGACCATGTGATGATACAAAACTTTATTATTATTTTTTCTGTTTTCCACATCCTTTGGAAGGTCTCAATATAGAAAACTAACTAAAAGCACCAAAATACCATATATCCTCTGGCCTTGCTGTAAAGTTAGCAAATGCAAGTCACTTTAAGACTGACCATAATCACATCTCTAAGTCTGAAAAGGAAATGATGACATAGAATAAGAATAAAGTGTGTAAATACTCCAAGTTGGACATTGCGGGGGAGAATCTGAATTTCCACCTCTTTTCTACCACCAGGAAAGGTAGAGAAATTGTATTATGTAAGTTATAAAAGGTCAGATTATTATAAGCTCTGAGAATTGCATCAGATTTTAAATTTCTGTTACCTATTTTATGAAACATTTAGATTTTGAAACTAGCTGTAGCTATAGGCCTTCAAGTGAGAATTTTTTGTCTTTTGTAAAACGTTCTGCAGGTAGAAGACATGTTTACAAATGAAGTGATGCTTCTGTATGTCTCTTTTTCCTTTTAGGCTTTTGAAAATTAATTTTAAAAATTCAGACACACACACACACACACACACACACACACACACACACACACACACACACACACACACACACACACACAGAGTGAGAGAGAGCATCTGTAAGAATTGAACTACCAATAGAAAAACTTAATCTCATGTACTTTTGTGGTTGGCCCATTTTGATATGTGACCAAAATGAAAGATCTTTTGGCCAAAAAGTCTTCTTAAACTTATAAGAAGTCTGTAGAATGTTAGCTTGAGACTTTATTTCTAACCTTCTAGATCTTTAAAGTGTAACAGTTATATCAGGAAAAATCAGTCACATTTATGATTTACATTGAAGTCATCATTTGAATGAACTGTGTTTGGGTATAGAGATGATAGTTGTGACTTTTTTTTTAACCTAAAATAATGCATTGAAATAAAGGTGGTATGCACAATAGCACCCAACATAGAACATTTCTGTAGATCAGTCAGCTGCCCTCTGAGACTGGGGTGTGTGGCAGAGCTCAGAATGTAAGATGGGGAGGCAATTGGCAGTCTAGAATAAAAGTGGCTCACAATTACAGGTCCCTGTATATGGCATATTTAAATATATCTATGGAATATCTTTAACAAAAATAAATATAAAGTACTAAAAAATCTGGAGCTTTCGAGTCTAACAGAATTGTCACAGATTTTTACATTAAGTAGTATATCCGTCTATTTTCAGTACTGGCAACTCTATAAATAGTGCATGGTTACATCTGGTGTGTTCTCATCTCTCAATTAAATGTCATTTGGTATCGCTTATCTTACTATATATCTTTTAAATTTGGTTGTATATGACTCTTTTGAAATGGCATTATTAGTCACAATGAACCATCCCACAATGTAGGAGCTCAGCAAAGAGGTCTCATATCCGTCATGTTGAATTAGAAAAGTCTCAGGGTCAGAACATTTTCTTTTTCTAGAATTTCCTTTTCTTTTGCACAAATCCTAAGACATGGTCAGTTTCCCCAATGTGCATTCCTGCTCCAAACCTGGATTTTTATTTTATTTTTTGATAGAAAGTTGCAAATGATGGGGAAATAGGAAACAAGCACCTACATGGTTTAGTCAGGTAGCCATTTCTCTTTCCCAGCCATGCGCCATGATTCACTGCACCTTCTCCTAGGGACAAAGGCAGTATTGTGAAAAGTGTGATGGTTGGGTTGAAGTCTGCGTCTTTCCTCACCCATGATCATTGCTTTTCCTTTCCCCCAACCATCAGGTATCTACCAACCAGTTTTGTTTGTCGCCCCTCCCTTTTCCCCTCAATCAATTCATGGTGAATGTGACTTGTCAGTATTGCACTCTCCCACATTTTTGCTCACAGTTGTAGAAAGATGTCTTTCCCCTCTTTGCTTCAAATAAACTTTAGCATCACTGAACAGCCAGATAATAATCAATTTGGGGATAGAAAGACTTAGATGCCCCTGAAATCGTGTTAGCAAGGAACTACTCACTTACAACGTTGGCTTTACTCAGTCCCCATCAAAAAGGAGAGGTCAGCCATTAGAAAAAAACATTGTACGTGAAAGTCAAGCATAAGTAAATGAGTATGTCCAAAGTACTTGAGCTGTGGTGAGATAATGCACCTGCATTTCTGAATGGACTAGAATTCCTGTTATTATGGTAGCATAAGAATGGGGAAGTGTTCCATGAACAATGAGAAGTATGCTCTAAAGTATCAACTGAGAGAAAAAAAAGTGGCTTTGAGTGGAATTGAACTGGTGATATGGCATGATATTTTAAAAGGAGGATTTTACTGTATTTTGTAAATCCAGCGTCACTATTGGTAATTTTTTCATGATGTATATCCACTCCATTTTAAATTATATTGTGGGAAAGACAGGAAAATCAATGTCCCACTGCCAAAACTAAACATTTACCTCAAAGAAAGGTATAATCAGGATAGAATATTGAGGGCACTTTATTTTGACAATTTCCAGTATTATTGTTAAAGACACGTGTTCTGAAATCACCTGGTTGCTATTTAAAAATTATTATTCAAAGGAAGTACAATTTAATGACCTTACAAATACCAGATGATGTCTATGTCAGACATAGTTTTTGGAATATATTCCAGATTTAATTCCTTTCAAAGGAATGATTTTATTATTTGAAGTAAAATAATTTGCCATTACTAAAGTAATTGTGTTGTTGATCAGGTGTTTTGTTATTTATTCGTCATATGTCTCAGATTCTGGAATTAGTGTATTTAAACTCTCAGAATCACTTGTCAAATGCAATTTATGAGTGAATTGAAGCTGTGTCCTGCTGATATAGGACTATGAAAATTGGGTATTTTAAAGCATTTTGCTCTACTTGTCACATATTCATCTTACTCTCTTCGGTTCATCCATATTTTACTGATGCAGTTCAGATTGTTTCTTAAATTGTAAATCTTGCTTTATGTAATTTATTTTTGCTGTGAGTTTCAATTCCAATTTTAAACTAAAAATCAAGTCTTTCGAATTATAATTCAAAATATTCCATTTAGGTAGAAATTCCTGCTTTATTCATTCCTACATTACTAGAAGTTATATAATTTTGTTTCCTTCCAATTTTTGTGACTGTTTTAAACTATTAATTTTATTTGCATTAAAATGTTAATAAATAAAATAGGAATGTTATATCATTGTAATAATATGAATATGGTTTTTACAGAACTGTCTTATTCCAGTAAATTTGACTTTTCATCTTTAAAGAGGGTGATATTTTACCAAAATTTTAAAGTCAGTACTTTCGATTTTCACATTTTTATACATTAGTTTTATTCAAAAGAAAATATCTAAAAATCTATCTTTGATTTTTTTTAACCTCCTGGGAATTGGTCAACTTTATAGAATAAACTAGAAGCCTTACTCCATCAGTTATTTAGGATTGGTTGCATATTAAGCCATAATTGTTTTTCTGATCATTTCAGGTGCTAGTTTGAAACTTATTATGTCTTTAATCTTCATAAATAGTTGCTAATACAGTGACCCCTTTATTTCAAATAACCATTACATTTGAAAAGTATAAACTGAATGACAGTACTTTTTGAACATTTACATTTTAAAAGACATAGAAACACACGAACACAAAAATATGAAGTTCTTTGTGTCACATAGAAGTAGAAAAATTGGATAGCCCTAAACTCAGGGAAAAAAGGAAGGTGGAGTGCATTA
The DNA here is from genome assembly GCA_963574635.1 of Cheracebus regulus. Lineage (NCBI taxonomy): Eukaryota > Metazoa > Chordata > Mammalia > Primates > Pitheciidae > Cheracebus > Cheracebus regulus. Next base: position 22,566 of record CAUYQU010007376.1, read on the forward strand.
GGTTGCAATGGACAGGTTCACTATGAATGCAGAGAGGTGGTTTAGGCTATGCCTGAGTCATGACATAATACATGTTAAAAGGGAAATTGATTTATTTAAATATTTTTATTTCAAAAACATTGGGTGTGATTAATCCACCCCCTTCACCTGATTTTAGAGTAATTTTAAAAATAACTGAACTATAACATTTCAGTCTCATCAACTTTAAGCGAAAGAGTTTTAAAAGCACTAATTTAGATATTGGAATTGAATATTCAAATGTGAATATCTGACAATGACTGTACAAACACAGGAATTGTGTAGCTTTTAAAAATTATTGGCTCTCAGGACATTCTGCATGAACGATATGATCTCACTTTGGTGTCAATCGTGTGGCTCAGAGAGTAATTTTCACCACAGTCACCTGCCATGCCCATCTCATTGAAGGCAGAGCTTCTGAAGGGTTGAATGCCATGCCTGTAGATTAATCAATTATTTTTTAAATGTCTGCTTCTTTAAAACTATACCTATTTTTTTCTTTTTTATTGTATCCTCTCTAAGAACCAGCTATAACAAATGTATTTGAGGATGTGTGTGTGGCGGGAGGGATCAGTACAAATGTAGAAATGTTGATTTGTGGTATAAGGCAACCCTAAATCACTCAAAATAAAAAAAAAACAAAGCTAAGGTAATTAAATAGCATTGAATGACACTAAGAAATAGTTATAGGAACTCTGAGTTTTTGAAGTAAATGTTTAAAATGCAGGTTATCCTTTAATGCTGAATCAGCTTTCCTTAAAAAAAAAAAAAAAAAAACTTTATGTTGAAAACAAAATAAAATGATGTTATAGCCAGGCACAGTGGCATACACTTGTGATCCTAGCTACTTAGGAGACTGAGGCAGAAGAATCCTTTGAGCCCAGGATTGAAGCAAGACCCTGCTTAAAAAGAAAATTATTGGCTGGGTGCGGAGGCTCACACCTGTAATCCCAGCATATTGGGAGGCTGAGATGGACGGATCACCTGGGGTCAGGAGTTCGAGACCAACCTGACCAACATGGAGAAATCCTGTCTCTACTGAAAATATAAAATTAGCCGGGCGTGGTGGTGGGTGCCTGTAATCCCAGCTACTTGGAAGGCTGAGGCAGGAGAATCACTTTAACCCAGGAGGCGGAGGTTGCAGTGAACGGAGATCATGCCATTGCACTCCATTGGGCAACAAGAGTGAAACTCCATCACCGCCCCCTCCCCCAAAAAATTATTGATTAAAATACACTTAAATGATAGGAAAGATGACATGTTACAGATAGCACTGATTATTGATGTCCACTGGTGCCCACAAACCAAGTGACCTGAGAAGGAGTGACAGTAGACCCATAAGTGCTATGGTCACCTTAGTCATCTCTCTCTGCCTTTCCCCTCTCCTTCTCTCTGTATCTCATCTTCTCTTTCTCCCTATAAATTTTCTCGTTGTCTTTCCTCCTTTGCTTCCTTCGACTCCATGCCATGGTCCTTGCTTTCCCTCTGCGCCTCCTTTCTCCTTTCTGCTTTACAGCTTTGTTCCTTTTCTTTTTAAATTCTTTCTCTTTCTTCCCTTCAGCTTTCCCCCGTTGCCATCTCTACACCTTTTTTTCTCTTCTTACTGATAATTATATGAAAAATATCAGTACACTTATTATCAGCTATTTAGGTCAGTCATAATTCTTGTATCAAACTCTGAATTGCTGTGGTCCTCCCATGGAATTTCCTCATATTGCTGAATTACATGGAGCTGTAAGGGAGCCATGGAGGTGAGTATTTTTCGCTGGATACTGAAGCTAGACCCATGTTTCTGTTTTGCTCTGCCTTTTGTTAGTGGTATAATTCAGCGATGTGAAGTGAAATCTCTTGGTTAGGGTCTTTGGGAAGGCTCTTTTTATTATTGTTATTAATTATTGAGATAGAGTCTCAATGTCTCCCAGGCTGGAGTGCAGTGGTACCATCTCAACTCACTGCAACCTCCACTCCCTGGGTTTAAGCCATTGCTGCACCTCAACCTTCTGCGTAGTTGAGACTACAGGCACGCGCCACTAATGCAGGTCATTTTTGGGTTTTTACTAGAGACTGGGTTTTGCCAAGTTGGCCAGGCTGGTCTCGAACTGCTGACCTCAGGTGGTCTGCCCACCTTGGCCTCCCAAAATGCTGGGATAACAGGCGTGAGCCACCATACCCAGTCAGAACCTTTGGGAAGGCTCTCGATAAAATTGATAACATTTTATAAAAGACCCAGCAGGCACTTGCATTTTGCCCTAAAAATTGCCTATTCTAGCTTGGAGATGATACAACCATCTTGTGACCTTGAGGATAATGGCCAATGATGGTGGAACAGAACTTTAGCAGGAGCTGGGTCCTCATTTATATCCTCAGGCAGCTATGCCAGCCCTAGAATCATGACTGGATTTCCTGTATTGTGAGAAAAAGTACTCAAGTTATATTTCTGTTACTTGTAGCTGAATGAAATCCTAATTAATATGTATTTCATCTAAACACACAGATGCCTGAGTTAACATTCGCCTTTAGGTCAGTCACAGTTCTTGTATCAAGCTCTGAATTGCTCTGATCCTCTCATAGAGTTGCTTTTGGTAACCTTGATAAAACTAAGATGTTTCCTAAGAAATTTTTGACAATGTATTTTCAAAATATTCCTTAAGGTGTGCTACTTTTACAGGTGGCAAAGATAGTGCATTTTATGTTAACTTTTCTAATTATGCTTTGAGAAGTTAACCTGTAACTGACCTCAATTTCTGGAGTTTCTTATATACTGACAATTTATGCTTGTTCATTTCCTTCACCCAACTTTATTTCCTGACACTCCTATCTCTCTAAAATGCAGTGTCACCATATATAAATCCTGTTGACATTTTAAACATCTAGATGTGTGATGTGATTGTGAATGTGAGCTCTGCCCCAACCTTAACCTTGTTTGTCATATCTGACTCAGCCTCTAGGATCATATCCGAGTTTGTCATTTCTTTTGCTTATTACATATTGACATAGGAAACAGACATCTGAGTCTTACCTTCGGGAACACATAACCTCTTTATATAGGCCACCTTTGTTGTGAATGTTGAGATATGTTATGATCATAGTTCCAGTTCTTCTCATACTTCCTTTTCTTTCATAAACACTTCCTGTATTCTCATCCTGTAAATGATGTTATATCTCCAGTGTGTGTGATGGAGGAATATGAGGAAATTAGTTGATTCTAAGCTCTTAGAAAAAGTGGGTTTACATTCCAATTTCACACACTAATACTGTCTGAAAAAAGGCAACTCAAAGACCCCTGAATGAATGAATTATGACAGTAACAATAGCAAACCCTAAAGTAGTGCTTAATATGTGCCATTTTACTGAGATAAATGCTTTACACATGTTAATTAATATAATTCTCACAAAACCCTCATGAGGAAGGCACTGTTATTCTCATTTTATTGATGCATAAACTGAGTCACAAAGAGGTTAGTGTTTTGCCCAAGATGGCAAAGCTCCTGTGTAATTCTCCAGAATCCATCCTTTTAGCTAGTAGGCATTTATTTTTTTTAAGTGGTGGTTATTTCAGAAAAGAAAAATAATAAAGTAATCTCAAAAATGAGAAAAGAGAAATAAAAGCTAATTTTTGTTATTTAAAATATATATTAAAAAATCAAACCAGAAAGCTGATATCTATGCTAAACAAGGTTGGAATTTCAGTCATAAGTCCATAATCATTTGATCATTGTCTCCAAGGTAAAGTACAAAGCAATCATCTTGTATATTGTTGGCCTAAAAGAGTTAACAAGCCTTCGAAGTAAAATAACACATAAAAATATAAAAAGTAGCTGGGCTTGATGATTCATGTCTGTAATCCCAGCACTTTGGGAGGCTGAGGCAGCTGGATCACAAGGTCAGGAGTTCGAGACCAGCCTGGCCAACATGGTGAAACCCTGTCCCTGCTAAAAATATAAAAATCAGCTGGGCATGGTGCTGGGTGCCTGCAGTTGCAGCTACTCTGGAGGCTGAGGCAGGAGAATTGCTTGAATCCAGGAGGCAGAGGTTGTAGTGAGCCGAGACTGTGCCACTACATGCCAGCCTGGGTGACAGGGTGAGACTCCGTCTCAAAAAAGAAAAAATAACAAGTGGCCAGGCATGGTGGCTCATGCCTGTAATCCCAGCACTTTGGGAGGCAGAGGGGAGGGAGATCTGCTGAGATCAGGAGTTTGAGATCAGCCTGGCCAACATGGTGAAACCCCATCTCTACTAAAATACAAAAATTAGCCAAGCATGGTGGCAAGTGCTTGTAATTTCAGCTGCTCTGGAGGCTAAGGCAAGAGAATTGCTTGAACCTGGAAGGCGGAGGTTGCAGTGAGCTGAGTTCGTGCCACTACACCCCAGACTGGGTGACAGAGCAAGACTCCAACTCAAAAAAGCAAAACAAAAAGTTATTTACAAACTTTAAAAAATTTATTTGTAATATTTTGGTAATAGAATTTTTATTAAGAAAAATTTTTAAGTAATGAAGCATGAGGGATGGCAAGGCATGTGTCATGTCTAGTGACAAGAAGTGGGGTCTGCCCTTGTCTCATTCTCCAGCAGTACAGGAATGTTTCCTGATTTGTCATTTGAATAAACATTTGTAGTTTATTCCAGTTTGCCGTCAGAGCTGAACCAAGATCCACTGACCCCTGGGAGAAGTTAAATAATAGGGCCAAGGACAGATTCAGGCTGAGACCTTCCTCTTCAGAATCTACAGAGGTTCTCAGAGGGTTTGAAGGTAGGCTCATGTTCTTACTAGGAGAGAAAAATTTGCCTCATTGGACTTTAACAAAGGACAGTAGCCTTTATACAAACATCACCAAAGAGTAAGAAGAAGTTCCACATATAGATGTTTTCTTTTCTCAGGCCTAAAAACACCAGGTCATTTCTCCCTGTGCCATTCTCAGATGAGCTGTGCTAAGTTGTAGCTCTAATGGGCAAGTCCCTGAGCCTCCAGGGTGGGGAGGGAAGGAAGCAATGCGACTGCTAGCTGGTGATTTCACCTGTTGCAGGTATTACAACTTTTAGAATATTTCTTTCAAATGTAAGTGGTTTATGCCAGACTGTTAACAGAAACTGAGGCAGACATTTCAATTCTGAGATCTTTTAAGCATAGAAAACTCCAATAAAAGAAGAGTCAGAATGGGTATCATTAATGAGTACCCAGGGGATAGCTGTCTTTATTCACTGAAATGAAATACAGATGCTCTGGAGACCAGAGTCGTTACAATTGTTGAGATAACAACTGATCTGACAGTGTATTGCTCAATGATTTTTGCTCATCCAAACAAGTTTGTCCTGTACCACTAGAACGGTCATTCCCAACTCTTTTGACAACACAATGAACAATATAGAAGCTCTGCAAACATATAAGAATAGAAAATCTTGAATGAGGCACGTGTTTCATTGTTATCCTGTAGAAGCAGCCACTAATGGAATACAATTCAGCCTAAAACAGAAGGAAATTTCCATTTGTGACAAAATGGATGAACCTGGAAGGCATTATATAAAGTGAAATAAGCCAGGGAACAGAAAGACAAATATCACATGATTTCACTTATATGTGGCATCTAAAAAAGTTGAACTCATAGAAGTAGAGAATAGATAGAATGGTGGTTGCCAGGGCTAGGGGTTGGGGTGGGTGGGGAGATGTCAGCCAAAAGATAGAAAATTTCAATTAGGAAGAGTACATTCAAGAGATCTATTTTACGACATGGTGACTTTTGTTAATAACAATGTATAATATACTTGCTAACAAAATTTTTAATCTCAAATAGAAAGATGTTCACATTACTTTAAGACAAATAAATGTTTCCATTGAGTAAAAAGAATGTTTCTCCTTAGAAATATTTTTCAGTGAAATAAACATTTATAATCAGAATTTAAGGATGGTTATTAGAGTAGTAAGCTTTTATTCTGCTGTATGGTACCTGTCTCTAAACCTTTATTTTTATTTACCTTGGAAAATTGACCCAACTTGGAAAAGTGTAAATTTTATTAGCTACTATTTTGGAGAGTGGCAGGTGTGTCAGGTTACTCTGCTTGCCAGCAACAGAAACCAGCTCTTGCTAACTTGGGCGAAAGGGATTTATTAGTGGGAGGTGGGTTAGCTTGCAGAATGGAAGGAAAATCCAAACATGAGATGTAGAAATGATTTGTGTCTCAAGAAGGAGGGAGTAGTCAATTGCTAAAGGAGTCTTGGTAGTAGGAGCCAGTGGGCAGGCTTTTCTGGCCCCACAGTTGGAGTGAATCCTCTCCAACTTCTTTTCTTTCTTGTGTCATTGAATACTGGATTCAAGTTCCTGAGACCACAAGCATTACTGGCCTAGCAGGGGTAGGGTGGAATTGTCCTCTTATCAGACATATATATCTAGCCTAAAAGGGACTTATGTTGTTTTAGTTTTGTGGAAATGCCTTCTTCTCTTCCGGAAGTTGCACACTGCAGTATAGGTGGCCTATCCTCATACAGGAAGCCCAGATTCTCTGGGATTGTGTCTGCTCCACTTCACTTCAAACTGCCAGGGATCTTACACTTAACAACCTGCAAGGGAATATCAAAGGTAAATGAGTGGATGCATGCCTCTGCCTTCACATATCACTATAGAAAAACCATCCCTTCATTCACTAGGAAGATGCCAACATACTTTCCTTAGTCCTCAGCTTACCAGGACCAAAGCAGCACTTGTCACAGTCCCTCACTCCCATTTCCTTGACATACTTTCATCAAACCTCGTTCTGGTATTTTACAGTCTCCTAGTTTCTTCCTACCTTCCTCGTTGCTGCTTCTCAGCCTCCTTTGCTGTTTCTTCGTCTTCTCCCTGACCCTATAGTGTTAGGGCACCCTCTCCCTTCTTTTCTGTTTTTCATCTGCCCTTTACCCTCCTTCCCTTGGGATGTCCTTCACTTTTTTGTTTGTTTGTTTTTGAGACAGAATTTCACTCTTGTTGCCCAGGCTGGAATGCAATGGTGTGATCTCAGCTCACACCAAGCTCTGCCTCCCAGGTTCAAGTGATTCTCCTGCCTCAGCCTCTCGAGTAGCTGGGATTACAAGCATGTGCCACTATGCCCTGCTAATTTTGTATTTTTAGTAGAGACGGAGTTTCTCCATGTTGGTCAGGCTGGTCTCGAACTCCCGACCTCAGGTGGTTTGCCCGCCCTGGCCTCCCAAAGTGCTTACATTAAAGGCATGAGCCACCACACCCAGCCTTTTTTTCCCTGTCACTCAGGCTGGAGAACAGTGGTACGATCTCAGCTCACTGCAGTTCCAGCCTCTTGGGGCTCAAGTGATCCTCCCAACCTCAGCCTCCTGAGCAGCCGGGATTACAGGCATATGCCACCATACCCCACTAATTTTTGTATTTTTTTATAGCGATGGGGTCTTACTGTGTTGCCCAGGCTGATCTTGAACTCCAGGACTCAATCGATTTGCCCGTCTTGACCTCCCGAAATGCTGGGACTACAGTTGTTAGCCACCATGGCCAGGCCAGGAGGTTGACCGAAATTCGAATGCTTTCAGTGCCACCTTCATGCTGGGGACTTCCTGATGACTCCCTGACTGTCTTAGGCCTCCTGCATCTTACTGCTCACCCAGGATCTCCACGTGGACGTCTGCTGGAACTTCTTGTTTCCCCTCCCCCGAGTCTCCTTTCCAGCTTTGTTAAGGCAACTCCATTCCTACAATTGTTTAATCTCAAAATCTTTTTTCTCTAATGCTCCACATCAGTCCCATTCCTAAGTTCTGCTGGCTTTGCATTTAAAAACACCCAGAATCTGCTGTTGGGGCAGCCACTTCTCATCTGGCTATGACAACAGGCTCCTACAAGGTTCTTTGCATTAACGCTTGCTCACTTTTGTTCTAGTCTGAAAACAGCAGCCTGGGTGCTCTGCTAGAAGCCAAGATGATGCCACTGCTTTGGCCACAACTAAGACATATATTTTCCCCCATTTGCCTTTAACAGCCCTGGTCTTTCTCTGTTTTCCCAGTGTCCATCCAGTTTAGCATTTTACAGACAAAAACAACCAAATTTGAATAGTAAATTATACAGTCATTCTATCTATACCTTTACTTGCCCTGGTCTGTCTTTGAGAAAAAGCTAAAGTCTTCAGCATAGCTTTTAAAGCCCTGTAGCACCTGCCTCTGTGGTCACTTTTCTGACGTGGTATTTTACCTCCTTCCTCTTATCCTCCACTGAAACCATAAGTCCTCTTTTTTGTTCTTTAAGCCAGCAGGAGCTCAGACCCACCTCAGGTTACCTTTGAAACGCTATTCCCCTGTCTAGCGTGCCTCTCCCTAGATAGCCTTGTATGCCTGTCCTTTCCCGATTCAGCTCCATACTCAAATGTCACCTTCTCCATGAGGTCTTCCCTGACCACTCCCTGTAAAACTGTGCTCCATTCTTACAAGGACCATATCCCCTTGACTGCTCTATTTTTCTTCATTGCTGTTATCATCCTGTCTGTATTTTGCTGTTTTACCTTGTTCGCTTCCTGTGCTATGTTAGTATAAATACTTTAAAACCTCATCAAAGTAGGTTTTGCTTACTCCTCTTCTCCTAGTGCCTAGAACAGTGCCTGGTGCACATCAGGTGCAGAAATGTTTTTATTTAATGAATCAATGAGCAAAAATAGCACTTGGGATCCCTGTCTAATATGAGTTATAGTTAAAATTGTTATCTGAAAGTGGCAATTCCAAGATAATTAAAGTAATCAAGAGGATCATCTATAAAGATGGGTTTGTGAGTACAATTTCTAAATTTTGGCTTTGAATCTATGATAACAATGTTGGAAAAGAACATCTGAAAACCATGTTTCTACTTTCCCACCTGCCAAACTTACAAAATTCTCATGTCTTCTGTGAGAATATGCAAAGCTATATATAACAGTTTGTTGGAATAGCTTTACTTTAACGATATGTTAGCATATCCAAAAAAGTTCTCATAGCAATTAGTGACTACAATTATTAATAGAAACTATAATAGATTTAAAGTTGTTATTCCCAGAACCTTCTCTGTGCTGTACCATAAATAAATTTGAAACAATCATGATGAATGGGTAGCTAGTTTGTATTTAAATTTTTATTTGAATAGGAATAAATAGTGGGAAGGACAGAAACCAAAATCATTTGGCTGCATACTCAAGAGATATGTAATAACCTTATAGAAAACACACAAAAATGGAAGCGCAACAAATTTCCCCAAGGATTTTGTCTTCCAAGAGGAGTTTACTTGGACAGTGATGAACATACAAAGGGAACAGCAGCTGAGAATTCTACATCTTTATTAAATTACATACATTGATATCCTATAAATTGAGAAGATCAGAGGCTCCAAACTTATGGAAATTAACATGAATGTTTCCAGGACTTGTCAGTGAGAATCGCTCAAATCTTATAGCTAAGATAGAAGCAAAAAATCCACTCTATCTATAACATATTTTGATATTTAAATTTATGAGCCTTTGAAATCAGAGATGACTGAACTGTCAGGGATTTGTGGTGGTGAATAGCACACAGGCTCAGGAAATGGACTGCCTGAGTTCATTTCCAGGCTTTGCACCTTTAAGTTATGTGGCCTTGGACAAGTGATCTTACCTCTCTGGGTCTCAGTTTCCTCTTATAAAAAATAGGAGTGATGATAGTACTCGTGACACAGGGTTGTTTTGAATCTTCAGTGAGTTATTGCATATAAAGAACAACATGATGCCTGGCACAGAAAATGTTAAGTATTATTATTATTATTTTTCAGACAGAGTATTGCTCTGTTTCCCAGGCTGGAGTGCAGTGGCACGATCTCGGCTCACCACAACCTCCACCCTTTGGGTTCAATCGATTCCCATGCCTCAGCCGCCTAGTAGCTGGGATTACAGGCACGCACCACCATGCCTGGCTAATTTTTGTATTTTTAGTAAAGCTAGGGTTTCACCATGTTGGCAAGCTGGTCTCAAACTCCTAATCTCAGGTGATCCACCTGCCTCAGTCTGTCAAAGTGCTGGGATTACAGGCATCAGCCACCACACCTGGCCGAGTATTATTATTATTGTGATATACTTTCTGATATTTTTTCCTGTGATTAAATAGGAATATATTTATTTAATCTATTTACAGTCTTGGGAATTATAATCTTTTAAATCTTAGCATTATGTGCTCTTGATATCTACATTTTCCAAAAACATAATTTTCATGCCTCCACAGTATTCTACTGTGTGCTATACCATAACTTAAAAATCTATAAATATTTGACAGTTTAAGTATTTTCCTTTTGTTTTCAATGTTATAAACATTATGATGATATTTTTGTACGTCTTCTGAATTTTGGCAAAATTCTTTCCCCCAAGTTGTGGTTTTATTTTTATTTTTGTCATGAATTTATTTATTTATTTTTATTATTTTTGTTGAGACAGAGTCTGTACTATCGCCAGGGCTGTAGTGCAGTGGTGTAGTCTCAACTCATTGCAACCTCTGCCTCCCAGGTTCAAGCGATTCTCCTGCCTCAGCCTCCCGAGTATCTTGGATTACAGGCACCTGCTACCACACTCAGCCAATTTTTTGTATTTTTAGTAGAGAGGGGGTTTCATTATATTGGCCAGGCTGATCTTAAACGCCTGACCTCCTGATCCCCCCACCTTGCCCTCCCGAAGTGCTGCGATTACAGGCTTGAGCCACTGCACCCTCCTGTCATGAATTTTTATATGCATGTTATGTTAATACATTTATGAAAACAGATATATCTTTGTTTCTTTTCTCATATTGCTTTTGTGCTGAGAGTGTCTTTTTCTAAATCATAGACAAGGTAAATATTTACATAAATATTTTTCTTGTATATTAAATTGTGGATTATAATAACTTGAATGCATTGTTAGTGGGCTAATCTCACTTGTTTGTTTCTTTCCCTGTACAGCAAAGGGTTCCCCTAGAATCACACAGGCACTCTCTCTTATTACAGTAACCGCTGCCATTAACTGCTTTGTTTCAGCCACTGTTAGAAATGCTCTTGAAAAAGCTGTCCCATGCATCATATGGGTTGGATTATTGCTACTGGCTGTAAGAGTTGAGTGCAAATGCCAGATGCCTTTACTTAAACCTTCAGGGCACCTTTGCTCTTTCAACAAAATTCTGGAATTTGCACAGAATTCTTTTTGGAATTCTAATATTCTCCATTGTGAAACAACTGGATCACAGTAACTGCTGACATCATGAATACGCTCTTGCTGATGGCACCTCTTTTTTTGGTGTCAATCATAAAAGTTTTTCTATCTAATATTATAATGTGCACACACGTGTGTGCTCACACGTGTGTGCACATTATAATATTAGATAGAAAATATGTATATCATATGCCCATATACATTAGTAGTGTGTGAAGTGTCTATCTCTTTATCAAAGAAAATATTAATAAGCCAGAAAGGGAACACATGTGAAATGCAAACTGTGTAGATTTTTTGTTCTTTCTAATTTAGCTTTAAAGCTTCTCCAGCTGCTCTCAGTTCTTGTCTCATCCTATCTTGTAAGCCTCTGCCTGACAGTGATGCTGGATCTCATCATGGCATTCTATTTTCCTAAATCTGGTAATATTAAACTTTAGGGTCTTTGTTGGATGACGGCCCCTCTATTCCAAACAGAAGTCAGATAGCCAGTGCCAGTCATTGTGACAGGGATCTGCCCATATTTCACCTGCATTCTATTCCTGTCAGTGCTTTTCAGTGGCCATCCACACCTATATATTCTGTAATTCTAAGAAATATCATAGAATTTCTTGGGAAGATTTAGAATATTTAGTTACGAGATCCAGTTAAATTTTCTTTGATGTGGTTCTCAGGATGGAGCTCTACCAATGCAAGGGAGGAAACTAATTTCTAAATCCAGTCTCTTACTTGTAAGCAATCTGTTTTTTAATTTGCATATGTACATGCAGACATGAATGGAATCAAACTATACCTACCACAGTCAGCTTGTCTCACTCAGCTGTATGTGTCCAGCATCTTTCCAAGCTAATAAGTACCGAGCTACACCTTTGTTTAGTATTACATGTATGGATACACACAAATGTACTCAGTTCTCTCTAATATTCAAGTTTTAGATAATACCTACAAAATTACAAGAGATTTATTTATTTATTTATTGATAAATAATATTTTATTTATCAATAAATTGTGTCACCCAGGCTGGAGTTCAGTGATGCAATCTTGGCTCACTGCAACCTCCGCTTCCTGAGTTCAAATAATTCTCCTGCCTCAACCTCCCAAGTAGCTGAGATTACAGGGGCGGGCCACCACACCTGACCAAGTTTTGTATTTTTAGTAGAGACAGGGTTTCACCATGTTGGCCAGGCTAGTCTCGAACCCCTGACCTCAAATGATCCTCCTGCCTTAGCCTCCCAAAGTGCTGGAATTATAGGCATGAGCCACTGTGCCCGGACAAGATGTTTTTTAAAGTTTATGTTTTTTATTCATTCAGTGATAATCAAATACTTTCCCAGTATACATTCCTAGAACCGAAAGTTATAGCTCAAAATTTATTAATAACACTACAGCTGTTGATACCTACTGGGATTACAGGCTTGTCCTCCAAAAAGATAATACCAGTTTTCATTTTATCAGGCAGCCGGTCAGCATACACACAGTAAATGCTGGGTGATATCATTCTTTTTAGTCTTTGATAAATCTATAGGTTTAAAAAGCATATTTTATAATTGTTTTATTTTTACTTCTTTGATTACTAGAAGGGTTGAATAATTTTCTGTCTCATTACCAATTTTGTGTATATCTGTGTATGAATTATCTGTTAAATCCTTTACTTATTTTTAAAGTTTTCTCTTTTTCATATTGATTTGAAAAACTGCTAATGTTAGTAATTCCTTGTAATATATATGAGGTATTCCCCTCTCTCAGCTTGTCCTTTATCACTTATTTTTATTTTATTTATTTATTTATTTATGAGACAGAGTCTCACTCTGTCGCCAGGCTGGAGTGCAGTGGTGTAATCTTGGCTCACTGCAACCTCTGCCTCCCAGGTTTAAGCGATTCTCCTGCCTCAGCCTCCTGAGTAGCTGGGACTACAGGTACGTGCCACCACACCCAGCTAATTCTTGTGTTTTTTAGTAGAGATGGGGTTTCACCATGTTGGCCAGGATGATCTCAATCTCTTGACCTTATGATCTGCCTGCCTTGGCCTCCCAAAGTGCTGGGATTACAGGCATGAGCCACCATGCCTGATCTTAATTTTTATGTAGTCAAATCTATCAGTTGTTTCCTTTATATGGAATGAGCATGACAGTGTATAATAGTATGATCTCTGGAATCAGACAAGCCTGGATTCTAATCCTGACTTGACCACTTTTTAAAAAAAGAGTTGATTCACAGTATCTGTAGTGGTAGTATTCAATGAAGACTCTGCGAACACCGAATTGGTGACTACAGAACCACTGTTCCTGAAGGGAATACAGAGCTAGGCTCCTGTCACATTTTATCAGTCCATCAATATGTAGCTTTGTTTTATGTGTGAGTCTGTTTAAAGACACTTTATTAAATGTATGTTGTTGGTTCATTAACATTGAACTCATGGCCAAAGGCAATGTAACATGCTTGAATGGATTGTCTTTGTAAGGCATATCACAACCTTCTTATACTTGGGAACACTAGACAATTCTTCAGCACTATCCTTGGAAGCCATTTTAAACAGTGAAATCACCAAGGTGAAGCACAAAAATGAAAAAAAAAAGCAAGTGCTAGGAGCAGTGACTCATTCCTGTAATCCCAGCACTTTGGGAGGCCCAGACAGGAGGATTCACTTGAGGTCAGGAGTTCCAGACCAGCCTGACCAACATGGTGAAACCCCATCTCTACTAAAAACACAAAAATGAGCCCAGTGTGGTGGTACACACCTGTAATCCTAGCTACTTGGGAGGCTGAGGCAGGAGAATGTCTTGAACCTGGGAGGTAGAGGTTGCCATGAGCTGAGATCACACTATTGCACTCTGCATTCCAGGCTGGGTGACAGAGCAAGACTCCATCCCCCCCCAAAAAAAAAAGAAAGAAAGAAATGGACAATACAATATGAGATCTTAAGAAGACAGCTTTGTTTGACCTCAGCTGGAGGGTGGTGGGGGATGCGTATCCAATAACTCAAATTTTTTGCCAGTCTGCATGTACCTGTCTTCAAATAACTGTGAGTATTGATATTTTAGTTATAGGCAAATTCATAAATAAGCAATCTGTGAATAACGAGGATAGACTATATACACTGACATGAAGGTTGCTTATCTGAGTTTCCTTTGTTTAAAGGTACTCAACTTCAAGTCCCTTTCTTAGATGTAAAATGAAGAATTGCATGTCACATAGTGACGTGATAATAAATGGGATATAATATATGCTTGGTGCATAGTAGCTAGTGAATATTGGCTGCTGTTGTTGTATGGTTTCTGCTTTCAGTATTGGGCATGGAGAAACTTCTTGAATCCTCAGATTACAAAAACATTCTCATATCCCTTCTGCTAGTACTTTAATAATGTTTGTTTATTGCATTTAACTCTCAAATTCATTTAAAATTTATGACTAAGAAGAATGATACCCATTTAATTTATTTCCTAGATTTTCTGTCAGTTTTCCTGGTATCATTTATTAATAAAACATTTTTCTCCTATTACTTTCTAAGTATCCTACACAAGTGATCTTTTAAATTGCATCTTCTAATTGACCATTTCTGGCATATACAAATATTAATTCATTGATATATATTTTGTACCTAGACTTCTTACTGAACTCTCTGAATGTTTTTAAAAACAATGTTTGGGGTTGATTTTCTTCCATTTTTAGGAAATATTTTAAAGACATTTTAAATGAAGATAGAAAGGGCAGATTGTATACAAACCAGAAAAGGCCACATAATTTATTTTCCATCTTGCTAAATAAAACTTGTTTACAACAGGTCTTCAGGGCATGAACTTTGCTATAATTATTGGAGGAGTTAAAAACCCCAGTTTATTAATCTTAGAAGCATATTTATATAGAGAGAGCTAATGCAAACCTCTCTGTTTCATAGGTGGAAAAACAAGGACAGTAGGAGTACTCATACTACGTGTGGGCCTTTCTCTAAACTTTTATGGAATTAACTCACTTATTTTTAGAAGAGTCTTATGAGGTAGGTATTAGGATTCCTATTTTACATTTGAGATAATGAAGGCACAGAGAGGTATTGAAATCTATAAAATGTCAAGTTAAATAGGTCATTTCTTTCTCATGATTCTGAAATTTTAATTAAATCTGGTACTTACTGGCTTTTTATATTTCCATAAAACCATGGCAATTCATATACAATTCTTTTAAATGTCATGAAGTTTCATCTATAATTGTTTTTGTTGTTGTTAGGCAGAATGTCAATGGTAAATTTGATGTCCTTTAGCATTTTGGGATGATCATTTAAACAGACATTTTCTCATGGGTTCTATTCTTATCTTTTCTAACTGGCTCTTAATAGTCTAATGCCTCTTTTTTTTTTTTAGTTGCAAATGAATTACAGAAATAGCTTAGTGAAAAGAATTACTAGATGGTTAGATTAGATTTGAATAAGGAAACAGTAATATCCTTTGTCTTGTTGGATCTCTCATTAAGGAGATCTAATTTCTTCTTTTTTTTTTTTACATTTACTTACCTTTTACAATTTCTTTCATACTTTTAATTTCCTTTTTTTTCTGTCCCCTTATTTCTCATGGGCCACCAGTTCATCCTCGGTAGCAAATCATGGTGCCTGAAGACCCGATGTCAAACCAGTTGATGAAAGGGCACTTGGTATTTCAGGCACCAGCTCTGAGATAATCTGATATACACTCCTTTTAGTTCTCTTACTTCTGAGTTCACATTAAGCAGAATCTTAAGACATTCCTCTTACCTTCAGCCATGTTTGACAAACCATTTGTGTGAAAATTGTATATAATATATCACAAAGTACTGGTTAGCCTCCCAATATATTTTCTTGTTTGGGGGAAAATTGTTTATTTTCATTTAAAATGGTACACATTTGTTGAGGGCCTACTTTATAGAAAGTATTCTGTTTGGTCAATAAAATTAAAGTTGAGTTTTTCCTGCCATTAAGGAGTTTTTAAACTAGTTTGAGAAATACTTCAAAATAAAACCCAAAGAAAATTGTAAATATGAAATAATAAATGGTGAGACAGGAAAGTGGCCCCGGCCAATTGAGTGTAGACACAAGAGAAGCCCATTCAGATCCAGAGGAATCGAAGATGGTTTCGGTATGGACCTTGAAGCTTGACATTTGACAGGAAAGGAGAAGGAAATGGTTTAGGGTTGAGGGTAGCATAAGCAAAGGTGTAGCTGTATAGACTAGTGGGGAAAGTTTAGTGAACAATGAGCAGAACAGCTCTGCTGGGGCTGAAGAACTGATCTGGTGAGCGGCAGGGGAGAGGGCTGATTTCAAGCAGGTTCTGTCTGATGATTGAGCCTTGGTCACATCATAGAGGCAGCCTCCTTTTATCTGTGGGCATCGGGGAGCCACTGAACTTTTATCAGCTGGAAAATTGTCTTGAAAGCCTGTTTGCAGCTGCAAGCTGGGAAGCTGCCAGGACCCTAATTGAAGAACAGGCCAGCTCCATCTGAGGATGTCTGCTAGGTTCACTGCTCTAGGGTTGTGCTAGAAAATGCAGACAACCATTTAAATCACTCCACTTCATCTTGAAAAGCCCCACAAGAAACTAAAACACTTTCAACATCAGGGGTCCTTTGATATGGAAAGTGTTTTGGTTTCTTATAGGGCTTTGTAAAATGGACTGGAGTGGTAGAGGCCTGAGGAAGGAAGATCTAATACCATGTATTAGTGATAGGAGGGGAGGCAGGCTGGCAGAGTGGTTAAGAGTGTAGGCTTTGGAATTGGTCTCTGTGGGTTAGAATCCTGCCTCTACTACCACTAGCCCTTAGTTTTCTCATCTGTAGCATAACCACACCCATATCTTAGTCAGTGCCTGTAAAGGGCCTATTCTGTTAGTGGGCATATAGTAAATGCCCAATAAATGCCAGCTATTACTAGAACAATGGCAATGAGGACAGCTGCAAAAGGTCACAGGGAAGAACAGGTAGAGCTTTGATTAGGTATGGGATGGAATAGAAAAAGATAGACTCATCAGTGACCCCAACATCTGAATTGTTGAAAAAATGCTGGAAGCATTGGCAGTCTAGAGAAGTTTTGGGAAGATGTGCAGGTTCCCAAGTGAAGTTGAGGATTCATTCAATGTATAATTTTCCTTCAGGAGAAAGATGTATGAGTCACTCCAAGATAACTAGTGTTCTAAAATGGGCAACTTGCTTGGTTTGTTCATTCAATATGGGTTTTTGGAAAATAAAGGAAGTTTGATAGCCTAACTTCTGGTACATCTGTAGCTTCCAGTATTAGCTTCTGGTACATTTATGTCTAATCTGAATTATTTAGCTCTGCGTTGTTAAACTGAATCATAATGGATTATTTTTCATATTTTACATCCTTATTATATGCAAAACATTCCATTACAGCTGGTCCTGGAATGATGTCATTTCTTCCACTGTTCTTTCATTATAACATTGATGAGAAAAGAAATGAATTCTCTTCCTGGACTGCCTCTGTGTGGAGTTTGCATGTTCTCTGCATGTCTCCCAGGGTTTCCTCTGGGTATTCTAGTTTCTTCATACACCTCAAAGATGTGCACATTAGGTTCATCCATGTATCTAATTGTCCCAGTCTGAGTGAGTGTGGTATGTGTGAATGAGCCCTGTGATGGGATGACATCCTGTCCAGAGCTGGGTCCCACCTTGTACCCTGATCTGCTAGGAGATACTCTGGCCATGTGCAACCCAGAACTGGAATAAGTGGGTAATTTTCTTACTTGTTTTTTATTAATCTTTCTTAAATGTATATATAATTCACATTTCAGTGTTTAATATTGTGTTTTGTCTTTATTTAGAAGTTTGGTGACGTTTTTGTGACCAGAAATATGCCATAGGTATTCAAATCTTGTTTTAATCCATTAGCCTGTAGTAAAATTGGCTTTGTTATAGTCATTCTAGTTGAAGTCTCAGTTTCAAAGAATCTATCAATAATGTAAGGACTTGCTATATTTAATTTTTCTTAATAAATTCTAAATCTGAGATTTTGATGTGGTAAACATATATAGAGTTATGAATAATTCCAGGTTAGAAATAAGAAAAGAGCAAAGAACATTGGTTTAAATAATTTTTTACTTAATGAAATAAATAATTGTTTACATAGTTTTAAATTTTAATTTTGGGGTATAAAATAAAATCTTTTCCAAATATTGAATACTGTTCACACAAATACTCTAGACTTTTATATGAAACAAAGGACTTGGCAGGACTGGCAAAAAGAGAAAAGATCTGGGAATTGGTTGATCCAACCAGGTAATCAGGGAAATAAGCAAATAAATGTGTTATTGTCACTAGTATCAAGATCAACTTTCTATGCCTAAATGGATTATTTAGAATAGCATCCAAGCCTTGAAGATACCAGGAGATGAAGAACCAAAATATGTGACAAGGTCCTTAAAAATATATAAAAATGGTGGTTTCATTATATTGTTTCCATTCAAAGACATGATTTTATGAGTATAATGCTATAATATTCCATTTTATTTATTAAACTGTCATTTTAAAAGGCCACTCTATAATGTGTTTTCTACCAAGTATGTTGATAAAATTGCTTGGGGCAACCATTTTCATCTCGTGGACAAAGGCACTTCATTGGTTGTGACTTCTGAGTTCTTTTCAACATTTTTTGTGATATATTAATTTATTACATTTATTTGATGCACTTTGTGCTAGGCAGCCTATGAATATATTTACAAGTACTGTTTTAAAAATTTCTCTCATTTTGATATAAAAATAGATGTCATAAGGCAGCAAGTTTGAAAAATCTTGGTCCCCAAGGTCTATGAAAGAAATAAAAGTTCTCTGGCCTGTTTAAAAAGCACAGTTAGGTTTACATGAAAATGTGTCTTTAATAATATTGCTATATATAATAATTTTACTTTTTTATAGTGCTTTGCAGTTTTCAACATTGCTTCATATAAATTATTTTATTTATTCCTCACAATGATTCTGTGAGGTAGCACTGATATCTTTAGAGATCACAAAACAAAAGTTCAGAAAGAGTGGGTAACTTGTCCTGAGTCATACTCCCTGTAACTAGGGGAGCTGACACGCATGGCCAGATCCCTGGGTTCAAGTCCCTGACTATATTTGTGTGGGAACAGACATACCAAAGTGTTCTCACTCTATAGTACTCTTCCAGTGGTCCCATTTTAGAGAACTGGATGAACTAAAGTATTTAACAAGGTCTTGGGGACTGTAAAGTGTTACCTATGCATAAACATGAATGAACGACAGAAGTTA
Organism: Cheracebus regulus; assembly: GCA_963574635.1. NCBI lineage: Eukaryota > Metazoa > Chordata > Mammalia > Primates > Pitheciidae > Cheracebus > Cheracebus regulus. The sequence goes on from CAUYQU010007376.1 coordinate 41,979, forward strand.
AGTGCTTCATGTCGGTAGTTTTATTTTTTACTTTAAATTTTGTGTCATAAAAAGGGGAAAGCAAATAAAGGTTTCTCATGCCTTTACGCAGGCCAAAATTTAGGTGCAGTTATTTAGATAATTTATTTAGTGGACTCCCAGGAGTGATAGTTGTGGTAACTGTAGATTGTGCCCTAACTGAGCCATCTGGAAGGGTGAGATATTACTGCTCTAGGTGGCATCATCCATTGGTGGTGGTTGGTGCTAGCTGGGAGACATCATTAAAATTCTCTTCCTACAATATTTGGTGTAGAAGAGAGACATGGCTTGGTCCTCAAATTGTGCGTGATTCATCTTGTCTGCTCATTTTAAGATCACTATTAGGAAATTAATCATTAATATATTTATACTGATATTGATCACAGAAGGAATGACTTGCTCCAATTTCTTTTGCTTCTCTTTTGAGTAACATAATAAGAAATATACCACAATACCCAGAACTAAGGAATTTATATCTAGATCTTTCTTAGTTATTATTACTATTACTCTGTCATCCAGGCTGGAGTGCAATGTCGCAGTCACAGCTCACTACAGCCTCAACCTCCCCAGCTCAAGCGATTCTCCTGCCTTAGCCTCTCATGTAGCTGGGACTACAGGTATGTGCCACCATGCCTGGCTGAATTGTTTAGTTTTTGTAGAGATGGGGTCTTCCTGTGTTACCCGGGCTGCCAAAGGACATCCTGCTACAACTTTCCAAAGTGTTGGGATTACAGACATGAGCCACCGTGCCCAGCTCTTTGTTAGTTATTAATAGTCAGAGTCCTCTGCCTACAACTTGTGACATTAGTGTAACTTTGTATGTCAAATCACTTAAGCTATCTGCACTCTACTTTTCCTCATCTGAAAAGGGAGACCTTTATATCCCCTAAACAAGGCTATTTTTTTCTTTCCTTTCTGTTCGTTATGAAACATTTCAAACATAGAGAAAACAAAATGAATGATTTAACACCTACCTATACATTGCTATGCAGATGTAACACATATTAATACTTACCATAGTTTCTCAGATTTTTTAAAGAAATTTTAAAAAAAGATACAGTTAAGGCCGGGTGTGGTGGCTCATGCCTGAAATCCCAGCACTTTGGGAGGCCGAGGCAGGCAGATCACGAGGTCAAGAGATCAAGACCATCCTGGCCAACATGGTGAAACCCTGTCTCTACTAAAAAATACAAAAATTAGCTGGGCATGGTGGCGTGCGCCTGTAGTCCCAGCTACTCGGGAGGCTGAGGCAGGAGAGTTGCTTGAACCCAGGAGGTAGAGATTGCAGAGAGCCAAGATTGTGCCACTGTACTCCAGCCTGGCAGAGGCAAGACTCTGTCTCAAAAAAAAAAAAAAAAAGAAAAAAAAGATACAGTTAGAAGCTTCTTTGTTACTCAACCCAGTGCTATTCTGACCACAACCCCACTAAATCTGCCTAGGGATGATTGAAATCCCCAAGCAAGCTCATATCCACAAGAATTATTTTGATAAATAAAATAGATAATGTCTATGAAGACTCCTACCTAGAACATCTGAAGTGAACTTCATTAAGCCTTTATCTGCTTATACATTGACAATTAAAATATTTTATTTACTTACCTCAGAGGGTAACATGAGATCATGTATGTGAAAATGCTTTGTAATCAAGTGATACAGAAATATACAGTAATGTAGGTTTAAGGTTTGTCTTATGATTGCAAGTGGTTGTCTAGAAAAGGCTTGTATAGGAAGAAAGGACAAAGCAAAGACAGAGGAATGAGGAGGAGAAAGAGAAGAGAGATAGTAGAAAGCACCAATAAGAAGAAAAAAAGGAGGAAAGAGGAGAAAGAGAGAGAATCCTGTCTAAGTCAGCCTGGTTTCGAGGCTTTTCATATGGTCTTATGGTTCCCATCATTGGCTTACATCTGTCTCCTGTTCTTGATGTTTCTGTCTCTAGCACACCTAGCAAAGCTGAACTTTTTCTCAACCTTCCCCCAGTGTCTTCCCTGGCTTAGGGTACCACAGCCTTAGACAGTGTACATTACTTTATTTGTACCCTGTTTTCTCAGGCACATTCAAAATATTTCCTATCAGCTAAACTCATCATAATAGTTTTCTTAATTATAAAAATGAAGTCATAAGATTTTAACTTTTTTTAACTTTCTGGTTAGATTGTCAGTTCAAAATGAGTTCTATGACATTCAGAAGAATTCTTCTTTGTCATGGTACGTTTTGGTAATGGTAGATAGACTCTGGAATTTATTAGTCCATAGTACATACATTAGTCACACACACACACACACAATAACTTTTGGGCGGAATATCCAAACAAGTCCTCTCTGAAAGGCCTTTCAGGTTCGTCTTTGGGAGGTGTCCTGTTCTCCACTTGTGTTTCTGTGAGCTGAAAACTACTGGTGAGGGACCTTAGGGCGGCAGCCTCGTGGAAGACCACCTGTTTGTGGCACCTGTTTCTGTCTGTGGAGGCGCCTCAGTCATTCCTCTTGATGGTAATTAGGCAATCAAAGAGCACGAAGAACAAAGAGAGGGACGGCCACAGGGAGAGACGGGAGTGACGCTGTGAGGAGAAAGAAAGGGAAGAGTGCCGCCGTTCTGAAGTGCTGCGTGTGTGGGGCCGAGAGGACTGCGTTCCAGGACGGAGTTCCAGGAGTGATGCCGGTGGTGAGCAGTGAAGGGAGGGGCTGTGCTGCTTAGTAGTTCAAGGATGCCAGTGAGCAGGGAAGAGGACGAGTTCAGCGCGGGGCGCAGGGAAGCGTGTTTTGTTACAGGTGTTGAATATCGCTTCCTTTTTTTTCTTTTCACCCAACATTTTGATACATTTTTAATAAATTTATTTATTATGCTTTAAGTTCTGGAGTACATGTGCAGATTGCGCAGGTTTGTTACATAGGTATACACGTGCCATGGTGGTGGTTTGCTGTATGCATCACCCCATCATCTACATTAGGTATTTCTCCTAAGGTTATCTCTCCCCAATCCCGCCACCCCCTGCTAAGGGAGGAATATAGCTTTCTATAAGCAGCTGTAGGTCGTTGACAGTACTCGCGTTTTAATGAATGATCAAGAAGTGAAAAAGTGCGACCAAAAAAAGAAAAAGAAAAACAATACGACCTTTCAGAAAGAAGAAAGAGAACTTTGAGAAGGCTTCTCCACCCCTCACCCCAAAATCTTTTAAAATCAAGAGCTTATTTATTTTGTGTTGGTGTCGAGAGTGACAGGAAAACGCCTTCCAGTGGTGTTTGGGAAACTCTGAATGTAAAAGCTACTCTTACTAAAAGGTAGCTAATACTTCATGCTTCCTACTCCCAGACACCCTGCCAAATATTTTATATATATTATGTCACTTAATTCTCACACCGGTCTGGAATGATACGCTTATACACTACTGCAGGTGGAGAGAATGAAACATGAAAAGAATTAAGTGACTTTCCCCAGTCTTAGAGGTAATAAATGGCAGAGGAGAATTCAGACCCATGAGGATGGTTTCTAAAGGCTAGACTCACAATCCCGAGTTAGCTGTGATGTCTTTGTCTTTTGAAGCAAAGCAAAATAAAATAACAACAAGGACAGCAGCAGCAGGACGTTATGTTTGCTTATGCTTTGCTCTTGAGCTTGCAAGAATTCTCCATTTGCATGAGTAAATTACCTGGTGAGTGAATTACTCAATTCATTTCATTTCTTTGTTAGTCTTGCCCATTTTCTTGTTAGTTGCCAAAAATATAAATAATTCAAAATGGGGGATAAACTAAATTCCTCAGTGTTTTAATTTCTGAACTTCAGTTTACTTGCTCTATAGGTAAAGTAAAAATAGATCAAAATGTTTCTCATATGGCTGATCATAACTTACAAAGTCCATCATGAATTCTTTAAAATTTAAAGTATACAAAAAAGATACAGTTTGAGGGGGAAAAGCTGGGTTTTTCATTAGCGCCTAGAAGAACAGGTATAGAGTATCTTCTTAAAAATGTCTCTCAGAGTTGTCATGGTTTACCTTAGTTAGCGAAGAACACAGGAACCTATAACAGGCATGTCTACTCTTCTATTTCTTGCACAAACAACATTTTAAATCCCCGTGTTCATTAGCACTCCGCTGACCAAACATATGGTTTGTAGTCATGTTGAAAGAAATTCACCTGCCCTAGCAATTCATATATCCCTCTTGTGTATACACATACCTTTGAAACAACACCAACTATCCATAAAAGTTCGCCCAAGCTTGTTAGTGATTTCCAAAGAGTAAGATTAGCTTGTATGTGAGGAAAACACCTTAAAGCAGTGTTCTTTATTTATTACATTGCCTTTGCCATTTCTAGTTTTTGCAGTATTTTTTTCTGTCTATGAGGAAGGATTGGAGGGGGTCAAAGCAGAGAGTTTGGTTATTCACAGGCATCCTCACAGCAAATAAACACATGTACATCCCCAGGTAGGCACATACACATGCACAAATAAATCAATAAAATATGTAACTACCTTTAATATAAATATTTTTTCTTAACATTTGCTCTAATTCTGCTTTGAGAACCAGTCTGATTTAGAGAGAATTCATTCATTGATTTATTCATTTACTTGTCAAATATGCCAGATATTTTCTGTTCTTCTGTTATAACTAAGATGAGGGAAGTCAGAAAATCATAAGATAAAAAAAATATATAGTATGTTAGATGAGCTAAATAAAACTAAGGAGGAAAAAAAGCAGGGAAGGAGGATAGGGAATGTCAGAGATAGGGAGGTGGAGAGGAGTCCCCCACCCCAAAGGTAATACGTGAGTCAAGGTTTGAATGCAAGGAGAGAGCGAACTTGCAGCTCTCTGGAGCAAGAATTTTCCAGCCAGAAGCAACTGTAAACATATAGGAAACTGTCTCTGTGTTTCATTCCCAGCAAGGATGGACAGTGTGTCTGGAGGAGGACAGTACAGGAAGGTGAGAAAAGTAGAGGCATGACAGAGCCAATAATGTAGAGTCTCATGAGCTTCTGAAAGGACTTGAGTGAAAGGGAACATTTTGAAGGCTTTTGAGTCAAGAAGCAACATCATCTTATTTCTTCTTTTCAAAAGGATTATTCTGGCCGCTGAGTTGAGAATGAACTGCCAGAGAAGTAGAAGGTAGTTGGGGTGAAGGGCGAGGTTGGAAGCAGAAAGACCCATTAGGAAGCTTTTTTAACACTATGGTTGGCAAATGTTGATGTTAGACCATGGTGATGTCAGATTCGGATTTGTTGAAGGTGAGATGTGGTAAGATTTGTGTGTGGTTGTAGGGGGGTCAGTGGGCGCAGTGGCTCATGCCTGTAATTTCACAGGCATCCTCACTTTGGGAGGCTGAGGCAGGAGGGTTGCTTGAGCCCAGCCTGGGCAATATTGTGAGACCCCATCTCCACAAAGATTGTTTAAAAAGTAGCCAAGTGTGGTGGCGCATGCTGTGGTCCCAGCTGCTAGGAAAGCTGATTCAGGAGGATCGCTTGAGCTAGGGAGATGTAAGCTGCAGTGAGCTGTGATGGCACTACTGCACTCCAGCCGGAGTAGGACCTTGTATCAAAGAGAAAGAAAAAAAGAGAGAGAGAAAGAGGAGTCAGGCTGGCTTCAAGAGTTCTGACTTGAGCAAGTTGGGAAATGGAATTTTCATTTACTTCAATGGGGAAAAACTGCACAGAGAGAAGTTTGGGAGGAATGTCAGGAGCTCAGATTTAAGCATTTTAAGTTTCAGAGAACTGTCGGACACACGTGAGGATTTCTGGTAGGCGGGTGTTGAAACATCTGGAATTCTGGGGAAAGGTTTGAGCTGGGATATAAATACAGACATCACCTGCTTATAAATGGTGCAAAAAGGAATGAATGCTGCTAGAAAAAAGGGGGAAGTCCATGGGAATTCAGTAACTGATGCTGGAGAGAAAGGAACAGTGTATGATTATGAAAAACTCAGCCAGGCATGATCATTCAAGCCTGTAATCCAGGAGTTCGAGACCAGCCTGGCCAACATGGCAAAGCCCCATCTCTACGAAACATTAAAAAATTAGCTGGGCATGGTGGTGGGTGCCTGTAAACCCAGCTACTCAGGAGGCTGAGGCAGGAGAATTGCCTTCCAGGCAGAAGTTGCAGTGAAACAAGATCATGCGACTGCACTCCAGTTTGGACAACAGAATGAGACTGTCTCAAAAAAAAAAAAAAAATGACTGGGTGTTTGGAGGTTTGTGTGACTTAACAAATCTCTATCTTCAAATTTATTTTTCTTATCTGTAAAGTGGGAAAGTGAATAGCCTCAGACATCACTTTGTTGGCCTAGATGATCCCTAGGGCTCTGGCTATTTCTAAAATATGAAGTCTAGTATTTCTGAATTTTTGCAGATTTTAGTTTGGCAGTGGAGAAGCTAAAATACTTTAATCTCAATTCAGTAGGATTATTTCTGAGAGCCAGTGCAGAATAAGTCATTTGTGTGTGGCTAAATGACAGGTACTGTTTCTACCCTCTCCTTGCCCTCGTTCAAATGTAAGGTCTGACAGGAAATACACCCACCCACTTCTGTACACACACATAGATATTCATTGAAACCAGAAACACACTGAGAGCCTCACAACAGAGATTTTTCTCTATGTGCTCTTTGGTGGGACTGGGAGATGGCTGAGTGGCTGAGGACAGTGAGTTGTAGAAAACTACATAGGATCTGTTTCATTCACGTTGGGTCAGAAGCACTCCATGGTACGCATGGATTCTCTTCAAACTGGAAGGAAATCAGTTGCAAATCAGACCTTAACTCCTGTTTCAGGAATATCAGCCCATGGATCTTACAGTCTTTCCTTACATAGGAAGCCATGTACCAAACTCACACAAGATTGGGTTTTAGAATGATGACTGTCACTGGCTCTTTTGTGTGTGTGTGCAATAGAAGAATGAATGCACTCTATACATTGCCAGGGAAGGGCAATTTATTCTAAGGGGAGGGGATTATTCATTAAGTACTTAATCCATGTGGGCACTTCTAGGTACTTTAGGAGCATGATCCTGCTTTAGTTAATCTTTGTATGAACACAGTGAGGTAGAAACTATTCTGCCTATTGTATAGCTCAAGGCTGTGGTGCAAGTACTGTAAAGAGAACCACATTTGAGAGAGGCAGGGTCTGCCAAAGGGAGCCTGAAGGGGTCTGAATCTGAAGCTGCACATTACCTCTGGCGTGTGCTGTTCTAGTGTTTCCAGTGCTTGCGAGACAACTGGGTGTAATATGTTATTCTTCAGACTGTTACTAATGCTTTTGTAAATCCGCGATTAAGGTACATATTTTGCCTTTATGAGGATTTTTTGCAGATTTAGTGTATTTCCTCTCTGCCCCACAGACAGGGCAGCATCACTTAGCCAACAATCCAGGAATGAATCTGAAATCTAAAAAGCCTTATCTGAAAGTATTCCAATACATGTAAAATGAATATAGGTACATTCAAAGAGAGGGGAGTGCAGAGGGCTTGGGCCACAGGGAAGATAAGCAGGCATCACCAGGTCCTGCTGTCGACTGAGGGAGCGTGTGTGAGCAAGTGTGTGCATTTATGAGCATGTGTGTATGACCAGGACAAGTAACTTCACCTCCCTGGGCCTCGATTCACAAAAAGGCAAACAAGTCACCTCTGGTTTCTTTATATTACAAGATTGCCACGAAAGTTAAATTGGACATGTGGCAGTGTTTTATGGACTGTTATTATGACTGAGTCAAGCCCCTTAGAATTAGATAACTTTTTATTATAGTTCAGGGCTCTTATTTTTCTGTTTTGAATCCCAGAGCTAATTATTGCAACTCCACTCATTTTCATTCAGCCAACTGTATATAAAAAGAATAATTTGTTTTCATTTTTAATTTTCTTCCGGAGTGCTGAGGCCAGTTGAAAAAGTCTTCACCTGAGACAGATTTTAGTGTAGTACTCTCTCCTTTTTTCAACTCAAGGGAAATGACTTCCATAAATATTTCCAACGAGAATGGCTAGGTGAAGCCAAAGAAAACACTCCGGCGTGCCTCCAATTTTATCTGTGCAGCATAAGTCATTTATCCTTCCCTGCACACTGCTGGTTCTCTTTTCTGCGTTAGGGTAAAATTCTTAGTTTCCTGTTACCTGTGTCTATGCTTCCAGTTCCAAATATGAAGTGTTAATTTCTTTGGCTTAGAGAATCCCAAGACACCAAAAATATCCATTCATCCCCTGCCTGCTTTTTTCTTTTTTGTGGACCTCTTTGACGGTCATTTCTAAGCACAGCCTGTAAAATTGCCAGGACGGTTCTCTTTTAACACTCCAGCGATTTCATTCTTTATTTTTGGTCCAGGACTACATTGCTTGCCATCTACAGCTTCATCCTTAGCATATCCACCTCCTTTTCAAGTCTACATTGAAATTTCAGCACTTCTAAGCCGCCTTAAATCCTCACTAATAACCCCTTTTGAGAGAAGATGTAAACACAGTTTTTTAGTTTAATACACTTTTACATCTCCTTTCTAAACAAGCTTCTATTCAAACATTATAGTATATCAGTATGATTCCTAATTAAAAAGTTTTGAAAACTAGCCCAAAGGATTTTCTCATAAGATTATTTTTTATTATATCCAGAAGTCATGCTGTAAGGATATCCTTTTCTGTTGGCTGATTAGAACTCTCATTTCGTGTCTGCTTCTAAAATTCTGTTTGGCTTTATCCTGGTCTTTTCTTTCCTTTATAGGAGATTACCTCAGCAGTGTTGTTACTTTGTTTTCTTTATTGAACACTTAATGTTAAAATCAGTTTTACTGTGGTTGCACATCTTTCAGGGAAGCTATTCATTTCAGGTATTTTTCTAGAAAGAAGAGGGACTCTCTTGACTACCATCAGTAAGTAGAGCTTACCTTGCAACTGAACCTTTGAATGTGCTGTAGTGACCACCTAGGATGTAGCACTTTATGGTCTATGAGCAGCGTAGATAAAGCAGTAGCTAGGAGGTGAACTAACATGAGAAAACTCTGATATCCTTGCAGACACATTAGATGCTGGGTAAAATATGACAGAAATTTTCTAGTGGTTAGAAAGAATGGAAGCTACAGTGGCTCACAGGCTATCAGGATCTGATATATGACTTAGGAGCTGAGAGTTTTAGTGCCTGAATCAAAGCTTAAAGCACAAAAGAAAGATGAATCTGAACCTTCAGGACAAGGTCTGAAGCTGGGATGGGCTTTTCCTGTCCCAGCATAATTGCCAGATAATTTCTGCCCATCAGATTTGCTATTTGACATGGAATTTTCTTGTCTGGGTTCTTGGGCAGGAAAAAAAGATCACTGAAGAGAAACAAGCCAAAGTGTTTTACATGTAGATGAGGGGCTTAATGTGCACAACTCACTGTGAGAAACCTGAGCAAAGAAAGTAAAACAACAACACTATCCTACATCTAATAGTAGTTTCAGGGTGCAACAAAGAAGCCAAATACAATATTCAGAGGGATACCAGCAGATGATTTTCTAGAATTGGAGAAAGTTTAAGTCCTGGTATTGGAAATATTGAATGTCATTGAAAGGATTAATTTGGGTGGTGTAGAATCACAAGGAATTACCAAGTCATAACCATTTCTGTGCAGCTGGAGAAAATAACCTTTAGGTCTAGTAGGACAAGATTTTATTTTTACTCATTTTTAATTTCTAGAGAAAAGAATTCAGTTACTGTTCATGGAAATATATTAGAACACCTCATAGGAATGCCATAGGGTCATAAGAGATTTTGAGCTGAGTAACATTTTGTATGCCATTGAATGGGTTTTAGTTTATTAAATTGTGGTCCAGAAAAGCAGATTATTGCTCAGGGTCTCATAGACAGGCATAGATAAAGAGGCTTTTTACCTTGTGGTTATTTGTTTAAGGTTGAACTAAATAATAGGCTATTTGAAAAATATAAGTAGTTAATTTCTGTTGGATCTACCTTTGAGGTCTGAACACCAGACCTAAGCCATTGGCTGGTATCTTTTTATGCTTTTAATGAACAAATGATCTGACATTAGCTAAAACTGGGTCTAAAGCCAAGGATGGCCCTTGGCTTTCTTTTTATCTAAAAAGGCTTTTTTTTTTTTCAGTTTGGCTAATTATATTTTCTGAGGCTTTGAAATTACTGTTTCTTAAAAAATTAGCATAAAAGATACATGGAAACCTTTATTTCTGTCATTGTGCTTTAAAATACAGAAGATTTAGTCTGTATCTAGATTCATAACTCATTATTTTTGTGTTAGCTTATCAGAATACAAAAATCAGTTCTCGCCTATCCACATTTAAGCACTTTGATAACCTAATTATAACATCTGTTTATGACATTAATTTTATGTCTAAATGTACTTCTTATAGATTCCATGCCAGAACTAACTTGGTCTCAAAAGTATTTGGTAATTCTAGTATCTCATGTGTATTTTGCTCTGTACCAGTATTGCTAAGACTTTAATTCAGATGGCCTGCAATTGGGAAATGATTGTCAGTGAATGTCCAGAGAGGATGAAGGAATGTATTGAAGTCTTTTTCCCAATAAAGGAAAATGGGAATAAATGACTTATGTGCACATGCACACATACACATGCTCACACGTACATCCTCATTTACACACACATACATACACACACCCTCACAAACTCATGCCATTCTCTTCCAAAGTGTTTGGTTGGGTGCCTATCACTGTAGCGTATTTGGCAATTGTAGTTAGCAATTAGAAAAGACAGAAGCAGGATATGAATTATATGAGGCTGATAAGTTTTTAATTTTTTTTGAAATAGAGTCTTGATCTGTTACCCAGGCTGGAGTGCAGTAGCGTGATCTTGACTCACTGCAACCTTTGCCTGCCACATTCAAGTGATTCTCCTGCCTCAGCCTCCTGAGTAGCTGGGATTACAAATGCCTGTCACCATGGCCGGCTAATTTGTGTGTGTGTGTTTTTAGTAGAGACAGGGTTTCCCCATGTTGGTTAGGTTGCTCTCAAATTCTTTACCTCAGGTGATCCACCCACCTCAGCCTCCCAAAGTGTTAGGATTACAGGTGTATACTGCCACGCCCAGCTAATTTTTTATTTTTAATAGAGGTGGGGTTTGGCCAGGCTGGTCTCAAACTCCTGACCTTAGGTGATCCACCCACCTCAGCTTCCCGAAGTTCTTGGATTACAGGTGTGAGCCACCGCACCCAGTGGAGGCTGGTAAGTTTTGATCATTTATTTTTACTGAAACAATTTCACTACAGCTACTAGTTGAGATTACATTCCCATTTGGTATTTAGATTGGCATATTTAATATTCTTCATATAAAATTCTGCGTATATGTCTGTTCCCCAACCAGTGCCTTAAAAATATCAGCACTGCCAAAATGTGATTTGTCGAGAGCACGTTAGAACTGCTTTCAATGAAGCTGCAGAGAAAACTGAATGTTGCAAGTGGTTGGATCATATTATCTAAGTTGTCCTGAGTCTTCTTGATGTTCTACAGCAGAGAGTGCAATAAGCTATGCATGTGGATCCAAAACCAAACAGAAAATGATAGCCCTTTCACTTGTTATTATGAGCTTCAGATAGGGCAATATTTTAACTTTTTCAATAAACTGTTTGCAGTAAATACAAGTTTAGGACACTTTGCAGGGTTTGTCTTCCATGGGAAGACTTTTCTTGCCCTGATTTTTCCCTTGTGGTACTGGTCTTGGAGCAAATCTCTCTTCGAAGTCAGCAGGAATCTTGGAGCTCGCATCAGTACGTGGGATGAGGAAGAAAATGGGAGAAAGCAGGCGTTGGTGGTTAGTCTCTATCTGAAGGCACATTGGCAGGCGAATACAGTGACTGTGAAATTAGAGAGGAGCATAGCATCTAATGAGGGCACATCAGGGAAGGAAACACCTTTTAATGAGGCCAGAGACTATTTCCATGTTAAAATACAATCTTCCTAGTTAGTAAAGATGGAATTAAAAACAAAAAGCAAAAAACATTTTATCAAAATACTCTTTCATCTTTCATCCTCTGTATTAGAGAGATGAATAGTATCATTCAGCATCCTGATGCTTAAACAGGATAATTTTAAATGTGATTTCCTAAGCTTTTGAATATAAATAGCTACTTTGTATGGGTTTTTGAGTGCACATCTCCGTAATGCTCTACATGGGCAAGACACTACTTCATGTCTCCATTTGCTTCATACAGATTTATACGTTTAAGATCATTTACAGTGACATATTTCAAGATCCCAGAGATTTTTCTTTCAGTGTCAAGTTTTCATCAGGGTGCAGAGGAGGGAGAGAGATGGGGAGAGGGAGAGAAAGAGAGAAAGAGAAAGTATGTATATGTGTTTAAAGTAAGGTTTAAGGCAAGGTTTATAAAAATGCATCAGGAGGAATATACATTTTAGTTGGAAACTGGAAATGAAAGTTGTTAGCTCCTCAGTAAGTACCTAAAATGTAGTATATTAAATTAAATTTAAGTAAAGTTATTTAAAAAGTAACATTGCACAGTATATCTGCAATGTTGAGAATCATAGGGAGTTGTATGTAGCTAACATTCTATCATTTTTCTGTTTCCTGACTTGGTAGTCTGAGGGTGATGCAAAGAATCAGACTTAAGGTTGTCACTGATTCTTGGGCTCACCCGTTTCTTGCCTTAAAGTTCACCAAATAATTAACAAAATCAAAACAAAATGGAATGACAGCAAAACCACTGGTTAAATAAGCCCTAAAAAGCAATAAATATCAGTAGCACCCAACCTAAATTATTGTATTGAGGACTAACTTGACAATGAAAAGATATCTGACTACCCAAAATAAGAACTCATATCTGAAGATGTGAATATAAGTTCACCGATTTAAGCGCTAAAAAGTCAAAGATGGCCTACAGGGCCAGGTGCAGTAGCTCACACCTGTAATCTCAGCACTTTGGGAGGCTGAGACAGGTGGGTCACCTAAGGTCAGGAGTTCGAGACCAGCCTGGCCAACATTGCAAAACCCTGTCTCTACTAAAAATACAAAAATTAGCCAGGCATGGTGGCACACACCTGCAATCCCAAGTACTTGGGAGGCTGAGGCACAAGAATTGCTTGAACTTTGGAGGTGGAGATTACAGTGAGCTGAGTCATGCCCTGCAGTTTGGGCAACAGAGCAAGACTCTCACACACACACACACACACACACACACACACACACACACACACACGATGGCCTAGAAATGTGAGAGCTAGATCACATGAGCACAAAAGACATAATGAAAATGTTTTCATGGCACTGGGTGTTGTAAGATTTGATTTAAAAATTTCAAGCTAACTCAGCTGCACTCGTGGTGGCATACTAGGGTGAAATGAAGGTCTTCTTAAAGCAGGATTCTGTAGAAAAAAAGTAGAGATGAGCATACCTCCCTCCCAGCCAAGTGTGTCTTGTTAGGACTATAATTTGGTGATAGGTACAGTATCCAAAGTAGTCATTCCATAATGATAAGACAATCGTAGGATTTAAATTAAAGTAGTATTTATTTTCCTTCCAAAATACTGTATCTCTAGAACACTATTCCTTCCCTTCTATTTTGTTTCAATATAATTCAAAGACAGTATCTTGATATATATGTGATTTGTTTATAGTTAAATGTACCTGACTATTAGTAGTTGGGAAACTGATAAAGCAGTTGGTGTAGGTGGTGTCAGATTTCTAGTGGATCTGATTGCTGGTAGACTTGAGAGGACTGGGAGACCTACTAATTTAAAAAACAACAACATCAAAAAACAGCTGCAGTTATAGTGACAAAGCACTGAAGATTCTTTATTGCTGATCCACATTTCAATATTATATAAATTTTATTTTCAGTAATGTTTCAGTAGTATCTTTAATAAGGAAAGGGGAACAGATCATCATGGTATTATCCAACGTTGGAAAGGAAATATCTTCATTACAACTGTTCTTTGAAAGTCAAAATTGTTTATAAAATGTCTTTCAGTAAAAAATTAAAAGATCTAGAATTTTCTTCTGGTAGTAGAAGGCACTAGGAAATATATTTAGATAACTAGATAAAATGATGTTAAAATCACTTAGTAAAATTTGATGCTTGAAATGTCTGGCATTTATCTTAAGTTTATATGTTTGCATAAATATGGGCACATGCTGAGGAGCCACTTTAAATAAACATCTAGGTTTAGTGTTTTATGTGACTTTCTGGATAACTTAATTCACATTGTGGATTTCTTTCATTATGTTAGTTTATCATGAATCACTTTAGTAGTAGTTTTATATTTATACATTTCTTGAAATTTTCTTTTAGAATATAGTAGAATGTCATTAAATTGTCATGTGTTAATTATTATAAAATTGACTATGTCTGTGGAAACTGTGCTGTAGCCTGAATGTTTATGTCCTCTCCAAATTCATATGTTAAAATCCTAATCCCCAAAGTGACGATATTAGGAGGTAGGGCCTTTGAGCCCTGGGAGGTGATTAGGGCATAAGGGTGGAAACTTTGTGAAAGGATTAGTGCCCTTATAAAAGATACCCCAGAGAGCTAGCTAGCCCTTCTATCATGTGAGGACACAGCGAGAAGGCCCCATCTATAAACCAGGAAACAGGCCTTCTCCAGACACCAAAACTCAAATTCTCAGCCTCCAGAACTGTGAAAAAGAAATTTCTATTGTTTGTAAGTTACCTTGTTTGTGGCATTTTGTTATGGTAACCCGTCAAAACTAAATAGACAACATGGTTTCCTTTAAGACATATGTACTAAAAGCTCAATATGAGTTTGATGTAAGTTGCTTTTTTGGGCATTTTGACACAGAAATACAAATTGAGTCCACTGAACTTCTAGGCAGTAACTATGCATCTTGTAATTCAGTGCTGAATATAGAGTATGTGAGAGGTGTAGAGTAGGAAGGGAACTGTTATTTTTGAGTTTATATTCTTGAGAAACCGTACCAGTTATTTTCTACCAATTATGAAAGGATGGGTTGTAATCTAGGATATCATTATCTCTTTTCCTCATATTTGAACAGGCGTCTTAGTTCATGCTGCTATAATAAATTACTGTAGACTAGGTGGCTTAAACAAAAATTTATTTCTCACAGTTCTGGAGGCTGGGAAGTCCAAGATCAAGGTGCTGGCAGCTCTGGTGTTTGGTGAAGTGGTTGGTAGTGCAGGGGGGAATAGAGGGAGAAAAAGGGAAGTTCTCTTGTGTCTCTTCCTATAAGAGGACTAATCTCTTTTGTGAGGGCTCCTCTCTTTATGACCTAATTACCTCCTAAAGTCCTCATCTCTAAATACCATCATGTTGGGATTAGGGTTTATTGTTTTTAAGTTCAAAGTTTTGATCTAAATTTGGATGGGGATTAGGATTTTAACATATAAATTTGGAGGTAGGAGCACAAACATTTAGTTCATAGAAAAAGGCTGTTCCAGATTTGGCTTTTGAACTTGATATGATTTTGGGGAAATTACTTTTCTCTCAGTAGAAATTTCTTATTGTAAAAAATACTCTCCATTCTAGATTTTTCATACATAGGTTTTTGAGAATTAAAACTTTTTAAACTAACTAAAAATGAAGTGTGTGTGTGTGTGTGTGTGTGTGTGTGTGTGTGTGTGTGTGTCTGTGTCTGTGTCTGTGTGTGTGTATGTATATGGGTTCTTTTTTTGAGTCAATGTCTCATTCTATCACCCAGGCTGAAGTATAGTGGTGCAATCAAGGCTCAAGGCTCATTGCAGCATCGTCCGCTCAGGCTCAATTGATCCTCCCACTTTAGCCTCTCGAGTAGCTGGGACTACAGCGTGTACCACCATGCCTGGCTAATTTTTTGTATTTTTAGTAGAGATGGGATTTTGCTGTGTTGCCCAGGCTGGTCTAAAATTCTTGGGCCTAAGTGATCTGCCCACCCAGGCCTCCTAAAATCCTGGAATTATAGACATGAACCACATTGCCTAGCTTGAAATGTATATTTTCATTTATGCAACCCTGATGTGAAATGCCCAAATTGCTACTATTATTATTTTGAGATAGAATCTTGCTCTGTAACCAGGCTGGAGTACAGTGGCACGATCTTGGCTCACTGTAACCTCTGCCTCCTGAGTTCAAGCAATTCTCCTGCCTCAGCTTCCCAAGTAGCTGGGACTTTAGGTGTGTGCCACCACATCCAGCTAATTTTTGTATTTTTAGTAGAGATGGAGTTTCACCATGTTGACCAGGATGGTCTTGATCTCTTGACCTCGTGAGCCTCCTGCATTGGCCTCCCAAAGTGCTGGGATTCCAAGCATGAACCACCATGCCCAGCCCTAAATAATTTTTAAAAGATGAATTGAGATAGGATGAAGGAAAAACAGTAGACATACATAAGTATACTGATTATATAATGAAAGAAGGATATGTGTGTGTGTGCTTACCAGTACCTAGAATGTGATTTTAGTCATGAAAATGTAGCAAAGGCATCTAAACAAAATAACAAGTAAGTATTAAATGTTTACAAATGTTTCACGTGTTATATTGAATATTTTAATTGCATTAATGATTATAATGGTTATAGACACTGAAAGGGCTAAGCATTAATATACTTGTATATATGCTTGTTTATGCTTTGGTGTATCTGTTTGAATTTTAATTACTGAAACAAAAGTAGTATTATTCATCTGATGAAAATGATCATATTTTATACCATTTTCTTTGTTGTAGTTAGTTTTGCAATGTATGTGTGTATATATATGTGTATATATATATACACATATATATATAGACAGAAATTAGCTTATTTTGAAAAAGGAAAAAGATCGTTTCATACTAAAAATCTATATAAACGTGAAAAAGAAATTTCCGAGGAACAAATGCCATTGCAACTATAATTCTCCTAAGCATTATTGACATTGTAAGAGGTAATATTTAATAATATATGATAATTTCTCATTTATATATTATATGCACTAGAGTCAAATTGCAGCTGCACTGGGAAATATAACTGTTATATTTTATGAATGGAATATTTCTCTTGTAACACACAACACTTTACTATGTTACTGTATTCACTTGCTGGTACTGCCATAACAAAGTACTACAAACTGGGTGGCTTAAATAGCAGAAATTTATTGTCTCACAGCCCTAGAGGATAGAATCCCCAGGGAGGATTTCAGACTTCTAACTTCTAGAGCTGTGAGACAATAAATGAGGGAATGATCTATTCCAGGACTTTCTCCTTGGCTTGTAGATGACTTTTTCATGTGTGTCTTCGTATTGCATTTCTTTTGTGCATGTCTGTCATTCTATCTAAACTTTGTCTGTTTGTTGGGATACCAGCCTTATTGAATTAGGATCTACCCTAATGACACCACTTTAACATATTTACCTCTGTCCCCAAATAACATTGCATTCTGAATATTGAGAATTAGGACTTAAACATATGATTGTTTTGAAGAGGACCACGATTCAACCCGTGACAGTCACTATTGTTTTGTATTTGGTGCACAAAGGTACTTCCCTGCTAGGGTTAAAAGAACTGAATGTGTTGCAAGATATAATGAGTCACAGTTAATTTCCTTGAGACTTTTGAATGATGAGATATATGTAAAAATAAAGCATTATGGCTGTTGTTGAATTTTTAAATGCGAACATTAGTTTTAAGATGCCTGAGAAGACTCAGAATGGGTGAATTCATTTGGGAGGATATTATCCTATTATTCCACAGCTAGTGTTTAGAAGATTTACTAGACTAACATTTCAACACTAATACTTTGTACTACCTAAAATGCCTTTAGCATACCACTTACATTTGTCTAGGGGAGTTCATGAAAACCAGATTTTTAGTAAGCTTCTACAAATAATTCATCATAGATGAAAGGCAATCACATTGCATAAGCACTTACTTCTGCTTATCATGAGTGCTTTTTATTATCTTTTTGCATCTGAGACAAATGTGTTGAGAATTTCATCAAAAGCTTAATGCATTACAATCATGTTCTCCTCTAACATACAGATCACTGTGGATTCCATAACCAGAATTCTAAGAAAGTATATAGGAACTCTATTGTTACTCAGTTGTAAGAGACATAGTAAAGTGTAGTAATCCCAAGAGACTGTAGAAGCACTAGCATTAAATATTAAACATTTAAATGAGGAAGTGCTGATTAATTCATAATATTCTGAGCAGCTCATGAATGTTTAATACTCATATCTTGACTTGATTGGATATTATTTAGCTGAAGCATGGTCACTATAGAACTACTTAGTTACCATTTTAAATTGCAGGCCCAAGTTTACCAAATGATTCATTTTACTTTAGGTAAGTACTAATTTGAACTTCTCACCTTTTTTTGGTTCAGTGTTTCATAAACTAGAACAAAATGAAAAATTAAAGATTTATCTGTTAAACATTTTAAGCCACAATTATCTTTAAAATTAGTAGTTGAGGTTAAGTTTGCATAGTTTTAATAAGTGAATAATAATAGTAGTTTTAATAAGTTTTGATAAATAAAAGTACCTTAGGATAACTTTACATTGATTTCAATTTTTAGGTGTTCCACTGTCATTCAGTAGATATTATTCAGCATGTATTATATGCTCAGCACTAGGAAAACAGTGGCAGTGAACAAGCCAGACATAGTCAGTACTTTATGAGCTTATGGTCTATTGAAGGATTTAGAGATTGAACAAATAATCACAGCCATTCATTGCTTAACAATGGGGATAATATTCTGAGAAATGTGTCATTAGCAATTTGGTCATTTTGTGAACATCAGAGTGTACTGCACTTACAAACCAAAATGGTGTAGCCCACTAGACATCTAGCCTGTATAGTTTAACCTTGTTGTTCCTAAGCTACAAAACTGCACAAAATATTACTGCACAGAATACTGGAGGCTATGATAACACAGTAGTAGGTATTTGTGTATCTAAACATATCAAAATGTAGAAAAGGTACAGTTAAAATAGGGTATCATCATCTTAAGGGACCATCGCCATATATGAGGTCCATCACTGGCCAAAATGTGTTTACGTGGCTCATGATTATACTCAAATAATTACTTAATTACAGTCTGGTTAGTGCTAAGCAGGAGGAGTGTGAGGTTTTGTGAAAATATCTAATGGAGTTTGTAACCTGGTTTGGGGGATTAGGGAAATCTTCCCTGAGGAAAAGCAAGTATGATGTGGCTTGTTGGGCAGAGGAAAAGCAAGAAGGAAGAGCATTCGCTGCAGAGGGCACCACACATGAAGGCCTGGAGGCTCATCTGTCTTTGGGAGGGGGTAAACCGAATCAGGTTTCAAGTCCAAAATAATATTACAGTTGAGAACTGGTTTTCTTTACAGATTAGGATCAGCTGTTGGAAAGTATCTGAGAGGCTTAGAGAATCTGGAGTATAATCTCTGTAATAATGGATTATGAGTATTCATGGGCAAGACTGGTCCTAGGTAAAGTAATAAATAGACAGGATTTCTTTGACAGGGGTTGAGTTAGGTGAAGGACTTTCTCACAGTCATCAGTTTTGTCCTGCTGTTCTTTTCCCTTGTCAGTTTTGGGAGCTCCCTCTGGGAGCTATCAGTATTTAGCATGTAATTCAGAAATTCTTGCTATTTGTAGCTTGTCTTCTCTTTCTGTGATTTGCTTAACTCTTGTCACAATTCATCTTGTATTTTTTGAGTGGATTGGAGGCACTGCCAGGGAACTACCAGGAAGTCCATAGGCTTTTTTTTTTTTTTTTTTTTTTTAGCATACCTGGGGACTAGGACTTTTTACTTCTCAGAAAGCAAGCATGGCAGACTCTTCCTCAGAGGCTTTGGTAAAGGGATTATGGGGTCAGGAAGGTGCTGGTTAACTCTGTTACCCCAAACCAAAACAGCCTGGGGCCATATTAATACCCAAGGCTTGGCCAGTGTCAGGGTCTTCATTTCTTTACTCACATCCCACTCTACAAAACATCAGGAGTGAGTGGCTGAAAATCCCCATTTTTGGCTCACATTGCCACATTGGAAGCCAACCCAGCCCATGACCTGGCAACCTCCTGATCTGTACCTGATAGAATTTTGTTAGGGATTCACTTTCAAGGGACAGAGTCATAGCTGTAGTACATCTGGCTTCCCAAGTCTTCACTTACAAGATGGGTACCCTCTCCCTTTTCTTCTCATCCCTGATTAACACCACACAAAGGAAGACGTCAGAGGGCCCCTTAATGGTCCTTATATAATCCAGTGTAGTGTTTCCACTCCTGACTTATGTCACACTTCCTTGAACTGGACTTGGCTGTCTCTGGGCCTGAAAGTCTTGTTCTGCCATCTTTTGGCAAAGGTCCAAAGGCAGTATGTCTTCCAAGGAGAACTCGCTGTCAGAGCATACTTCCTCCTCTGTGCTTAGTGAAGTTAGACATTTGGCCTAGGAGTCCCAGTCACTATTCACCCACTGTCCTCCACATGCCTAGTACTTCTCTGTAGAAAAAAATTAGAGTTTTTTCTTATGGTTTATTCTTATTCTTATGGTTTCTTAATTACTTTATTAATAAGAATTACTGCTACTACTACTATAGGGTCAGTGCTCTACTTTGCCAGTTTTTTCTCCATTCCCCTGCAGTAAGTAAGGGTTTCTGGAAGCAGTAGATTCATCTAGGAGTTCCAGTCCCTGTATGATCTTCAATCCTACTGAGGCCATCAAATCCCTAGAGATCTGACTTGGCTAGTGTGTGGTGCTAAAGACTTAAACCAGTCTGACCAGGTTCAACATTATCTTGGCATCCATAAAGGACTCTAAATTTTAAGGGAATAGTTGTCTATGGATGTTGAGGGGAATTAGTAATTTCCAATCCAATCCAATCCAATTCCTTTCCTCCCCCTCCTCCTCCCCCTCCCCCCTCCCCCTCCTACCCCTCCCGCCCTCCTCCCCCTTCTCCTCTCCTCTTTCTCCTCATTCTCCTCTTTCTCCCTTTCTTCTGTGCTGTGGTGTAATCTAAGCTCACATCAACCTCTGTCTCCTGGGTTGAAGCAATTTTCCTGCCTCAGCCTCCCAAGTAGCTGGGATTACAGGTACCCACAACCACACCTGGCTAATTTTTGTGTCTTTAGTAGAGACAGAGTTTTACACTGTTGGCCAGGCTGGTCTCGAACTCCTGACCTCAAGTGATCCACCTGTCTCGGCCTCCCAAAGTACTGGGATTACACTTGTGAGCCACATGCCCAGCCTCATTACTTCTAAGTGGAGCTTTTTAGACTCAAGTTTTGTGAACTTACATAGCACTTAATTCTGTGGAGGGTATAGTCCTTGGGAGTCTATTCTTCCCAAATTTGCACATCTAATTTGAGTGCAGCCTCAAGAAGCTCTCATTACATTTCCATGTTATGCCACTAAACATCATGGCTTCCCTTTCATTAAATCTCCTGAACAAAGCTTTACTTGATTATTCTAATAGGCTGGTGGTCAGCATGGAAATGTGTTCCTGGCTGTCACAATTTTAATACAAGTGGTGTTTCATCTTATCTCCAACTTGGTACCCACCCCTCTTATATCCGTTACGACCAAGGCTAAACTTGTCTTCTTTCTAGCAAGGGAGCAGCTTTTCCTTTTTTTTTTTTCCTTTAAGATGGAGTCTTGCTCTGTATCCCAGGCTGGAGTACAGTGGTGCGATCTCGACTCACTGTTACTTTTGTCTCCCGGGTCCCGGATTCAAGTGATTCTCCTGCCTCAGCCTCCCAAGTAGCTGGGATTACAGACATATGCCACCATGCCCAACTAAGTTTTGTATTTTTTGTAGAGACAGGGTTTCACCCTGTTGGCCAGGCTGGTCTTGAACTCTTGACTTCATGATCTGCCCTCAGCCTCCCAAAGTCCTGGGATTACAGGTGTGGGCCATTGCTTTCTCTCTATTTTGAGAGAGAAAGCTACGTTTGCAATGATATGATTCTTCTTATCCCATCACATTATTGTATTCAATTTAGAAGAAAGTCATTGTATTCAATAAATAAGTGTGCACTTACTTCTGGCCATATCTGTACAGTGACAGCAAAAAGTATAAATGATTGTTTGAGTTGTAATTCCTGAGACAATCCTAGTTGGTTTTTGTTTACTAAGAAATAAAGCAGTGGTTCTCCAACTGTAGCACTTTTAAGAATTCTTTGAATACCTATTAAACATGCAGATTCCCTCGGTCTTCCTCTCTACCACTCCCACATTCTGCCGGGAATATTGCTTTCTTAGATTTTTGGTAAGTGTTGAAAATGTGCATCAATAACAACTCCCCTAAGTGATTTCTTTATAGGTTGTGTTCCATAGACTACACTTGGAGAATCACTGAGCTAGGAAATGTGTCTCTCATTATGCTAGGTAAATACCAGACACAGAAAGACAAATACTGTATGATCTCATTTTTATATGTGTACCCTCAAGTAGTCAAACTTATAGAAGCAGAGAATAGAATGGAGGTTGCCAGGGATTGTGGGGAGAGTAGAAGATGTTGGTTAATGGGTACAACGTTCCAGTTAGACAGGATAAATAAATTCTGGAGATCTATTATACAGCATGGTAACTGTAACTAGTAATAATGTATTGTATCCTTAAAAATTGCTGAGGGAGCAGATTTTAAATGTTCTAAACACAAAATTATGTGAGATTATCGATGTTAATTTTAAATAAGTATCTCTTAATAAGTTCTATAGACACAAATTTAGTTTTTGCTTTACTAGAATGTATACTTTTAGTGTTTGTGTAAATCAAATTTTATTTTAAGTCTTAAAACTATGCTGATACTTTTAATAGATTAAGAATTGTGTATAATTTGTTATATAGTAAATAATATAATAATACAGTGTTTTGACATTATGATGTATATAAGTCAGCTTTATTTAAAGAGATACTGATGCCTTGCAAGTTCTCTCTCTTTGTCACAGTGGCCTAGTGTTTTGCAGATCTCTGAAACACTCTAATAATGTCACCGGTATACTCATAGCCTCATTTGTAACTTTTTAATTTCAAAAAGTCACCAGCTCTTATTACCAGAGAAGTAGTGAACAAATGTCCATTATTAAATATTATGATTTTATATATGTGTTTGTACTAGAATGTTGACAGCAGTGATTTCTGGATGATGATGTTTCAGACAATTTTATCTTTTTTCTAAAACGTTTAAAAATTTTTTTCAAAATTTTAGAATGAGTAGACATAAATTTATGATTAGAATAACATTTAACTTAATTTTAATACATGAAAAATAATTTTTGTTTGACTAGTTATGGTTGACGATGGAGACCAATAATAAAATAAAATAGATATTCCAAATATGTAATCAGTTAGCTCTAGTTGGGGGTTTTACTTGTGAGTTTGATGGAGAAAGCCAGTCTCCTTTAAGAGGAAAGAAATGGTTTGTATTCTTCCATGCCCTTCGAACAATCTTGACAACTGATATTTGTCTTAATAAGTTCGTTTATCTAAAAATGTTTTACCTACACTTAGAGGAAACACAGGAGGATCTGGGATTTATGGTCATAGTAAGTCTAGTAGAAGCTTCAATACGTCTTTCTCTTTTCCAGCTGCATTAAAACCCTCCCATGGTGACAGTTACGGAAGTCTGAATTCTTCTGAGGGGATAGTATGTCTTAGAGAATTTGTATCAATCTCGTATCAACCTGATGGTGAGGGAGCAGGAAGGGAAGGGCAGGTGACCCAGGGGTACTAACATCTAGGGGGAAATATTTGGGCCTTGAATGTTTATTGAGTAGAAACTAACCTCTATTTTTGACCTTTGGAATTAGAGGTTACTATTAATTTAGCAATGAAGTTTCCAGGCTTGGATGGAATCCAAAGTGTCCTTCAAAATGTTAGAAAGTAGGCAAAAGGGTAACAAAGGAAGGAAATACTATTCACAGCTGATATCTTGTTAAGATTATTTTATTAACAAAATAACTGGGAAACTTTTGGTTTCAGATATCTCTTCTCTGCATCCATTATCTAACCAATCACCCAGCCAATCCACCACCAAATGAAGTGATTTTATTGAATCTGGGGGCAAATTAAGGCAATTTGGTTCTCTTTCAGGTTTCACATTTGGTTATTGTATCAGGGATATGAGAAGTTGATGCCTCAGGGTGCTCCCAGGCCAGCCCTGGGACTCTGCTGGGTGCTGCAGGGAATGAGAGCTTGGGGGTCCACACAAGGGTGTGTGAAGGTGATAGCAGCTGCTGCACAGCAGAGACAGTTGCAGGACAGGAGGTTGATGCAGTGGTACAGTATACTTTGTGTTTTTAGTGATTCCTTTCAGTAACCACATTCTTGACAAGTACTTGAGGCCCATTGTATGGTAGTTTTAAGGTTGTAATAACAAATCTAATATTTGAACACATAACTGTCATATGTGTTCAATTACTCATAATAATGTACCAGTCAGTCTTCTAAAAAATTCATATAAATCATCTTATTTAATTCCTAAATCACAGTAACCTCCTTTTACAGATAAGGAGCGTGAAACTCAAAGAGGTTGTGTAGCCCTAGGCAACCCAGCCAAAAGGCAGTGAAGCTGGTCTTGGAGCTCTTTTGCTTTCCAGGTGGGCCTTCCTCCAACCCCAGTAAATTACCAAGGCAAATACTGGGAAGATTAAAATGGTTTTTGGTTCATATTTCTTTCCAGCTTTTTGAACTGGGTATATGTATAAAACATTATAAATCAACCATAAACAAATGGTTTATTAATGTCTATCATGGATATAGAAAAATAATAAATAACATAAAAGTACAGATTGTTGAGTTTTCACGAACTAAGCAGACCCTTGTAACCTTCATGCAGTTCAACAAGCAGAACATGTATAAATATACTTTTAAACAGAAGTGGATCTGCCGTTACATAGAATTTGGTCTCCTACTTTTTCCACTTCACATTTTATTGTTAAATATTTACCAAACAAGCTTTTTAATGGCTACATGATAGATCCTCAGGCGATTGTACAATAATTTATATAACCATTCTTTGAACATCGAACATTTAGGCTGTTTCAGTTTTTCATTATTGTAAATAGCATTGTGGTATATAGTATGGAACATAAATCTCTGGCTGTGTGTTTGATTATTTCCTTAGGATATGTTTCTAGAAGTGTAATTACTAGATCAAAGAGCATGAATATTTTAAAGATCTTCATGCATATTGACAAAGTATCCACGGAATGGTTATACCAACTCACCAGTGTTCATGAATGCTCATATTCTAATACTGAATCATTTCATATGTGCATGGGGTGTGTGTGTGTGTGTGTGTGTGTGTTTGTGTGTGTGTGTGTGTGTGTGTCTGCCTGTATTTATTTTGGCCTTTTTGATATACAAAAATTGTTATTTGACTACTGTTTGGATCTTCTTTCATTGTTAATGAGGTTAGTATGTTTTTATGTGTTTATTGGACATGTTACTCTATTTTTCTATTTATTTTATATTGAATCACTACAAAATTACTTTTTGTTTTCTTGAGACGGAGTTTCACTCTTCTTGCCCAGGCTAGAGTGTAATAGTGCAATCTCGATTCACCACAACCTCTGCCTCCTGGGTTCAGATGATTCTCCTGCCTCCACCTCCTAAGTAGCTGGGATTGCAGGAATGCACCACCATGCGTGGCTAATGTTTTTGTATTTTTAGTAGAGATGGGGTTTCTCCATGTTGGTCAGGCTGGTCTTGAACTCTTGACCTCAGGTGATCCGCCTGCCTCAGCCTCCCAAAGTGCTGGGATTACAGGTATGAACCACCACACCTGGCCATTTTCTTTGGAAGATAAAAGCTTATAAAACTTTAGGAGAATGTCTTTTTTAGCTCACAAAAATTTGGGAAAGTAATGAAATAAGTTTTCCCTCCAAGATCACCTTTTCAAAACATCTGTACAACTGTTTTAGAAAAAAATGTTCATCCACTCCCTAAAGCTGCCCTAGATAGATGCAGGTGATGGTTGAGTCTTTATTGACATGTCTAATTGACACACTGTTTCCTCACAGGTGACTGTGGTCTTAATGTGGCAACTCATTTATTCAAGAGGGTCAGACTATTTCTGTATCTGAAAAATAAATGATGTTGGAAGATAGTATGTATTTATATGAATGGAACACAACATATTTAGACAATTCAGTTATTATTAGAAATTTGCACATCCCTATTTATAATATTTCCTATTTGTAGACTAGGATTGGATTCGGTTTTAGATCATGTTTCACCTTTTGAGAAATACAATGTGAAATTTAAGGATTATAAGTAAAATTAAAATTAAAATGATCTATATTAAAGGTTTTATAGTAGGCTATTCAGTATATACAATATTTTTGATATTAAGGTTGTTTCTCAGTCTTTAGAGGTATATTTTTAAAAATATGTCTGGGAGATGTAAAATAGAGGAAATCTTAGTAATTTCAGGCTAGGGTTTTTCTAAAGTAGCTTTTGCATGAAGGCAGTGGAATTTTAATAAATTTATTCATAAAAGTGAGGGTTAGTGGAGATGGAGCGAAAGGTCTCTGTCTCATTGTCAGATATATCTCTATTTGCCTCTGGTGTTTATCCTGAGCCTGGTTTGTGAGCAGAGGCTGCCAGGACTGCCAGATTGTACTGTGTCTTATGTTACATGAACAACTAAACTGCAGTTCTGAGCTTATTATGATGAGACCATTTTAACATGTTTGTTGTAATCTCTATATCAGAATTCTAATCTCCAGATGTAGTAAGCATTAAGCCATTCTTTCCTTTTTTGTAAATAAAATTTTCAGAATATTCTCTGTTGTTGAGAGTATCAGCACATTAACTGAGTTTTATTTGTTATTCTTTGCTCTACATTTTGATGTTATCTAAATCCAGTTTTTCCCCATTATTTCATAAATTTTTCTTATAGGACATACATGGTTTTTGCAGTGAGAGGAGACCTTTGAGATCATATCATCCTTTAGACCTTCAAATCTAAATGCCTTCCAGGGGCCAACAACACCTATATGACCTTATCAGGGATAATATAACAGGAAGTGATAGTGACTACACAAATTAGAAAGTATGTACCCAGCCTAAATGCATCAAGTTTTAAAGTTTATTCAAACACTGTGCTGTCCTGAGAAAACACATCTGTGGGCCACATTGGCCGTTAGGCTTCCAAATTGCAGTCTCTCAAGTCTTCTTATTTTAAACATAATTTGAGCTTTTTAGTAAAGCTAGTGTGAGAGGTGATTCAAGACCAGGTTTTCTTTCTTCTAATTAATCGATTAATTAAGTGTCTTTTGCATGTCCACTTCTATCAGATATTTTCACATATTTATTTTATTTACTATATACATGTCATCACTTACCAAAGCAGATTTAAGGCTAAGGACAATAAATACACACACTAACACATCCATTAAGGAGGATAAAATAAAGATGAAAAAGGTATTTAAAACCACAGGGAAAAAAAGAGCTAAAATTTTAGAAGAAGCTCCAGATGTAATATGGTAGCCAACTTTTTTTAAAAGAGCAAATGAAATAAAAGATTATCTAGGAGTACCTTATGCTGACCTTCAATAACATTAATTGGTTAACAGATATCTTTGGAAATAGTTCAAAGCAAATAACGTACTTATAAACTGCATGAACACATGGAAAGTTAGGGAAGACTTATCTGCTATGATTAAGAAATACAATTTTATCAGAAGAGTGTGTGTGTGTGTGTGTGTGTGTGTGTGTGTGTGTGTGTGTGTGTGAATGTTCCCAGTAAAAGAAACAGCAGAGAGATAGGTTCTGTGTTGGGGGAGAGAGAAGGTAAGTGTGGATAGAACAATGAGGGTATATATTGTTCAGGTTGAGGCTCAACAATAAGCAATGATTTGTAGGCCATTGTTGAGGATTTTGTCTTATATCCAAGGAATAATAGAAGGGAATGAGAGGTTTTAACCTGGGCATATGAATGAGGAAGAAGGGTCCCATGATCAAATTTATCTTTTGGAAAGACCACTGTGGCTGCTGTGTGAAGAGGCAGACTAGAGTGAACGCTGAAACACCAGTTAGAAGCCAGACCAGGAGCGCTGGTTCACACCTGTAATCCCAGCACTTTGGGAGACCGAGGCAGGCAGATCACTTGAGATCAGAAGTTAAAGACCAGCCTGGCCAACAGGGTGAAACCCCATCTCTGCCAAAAATACATTAATTAGCTGGGCGTGGTGGTGCACACCTTTTATACCAGCTACTTGGGTGGCTGAGGCACGAGAATTGCTAGCACCTGGGAGCTGGAGGTTGCAGTGAGCTGAGATTGCGCTACTGCACTCCAGTGACAGTGAGACTTTTCAAAAAAAACTGAAGCAATTTGTGCAAGATGAATAGGAAGGTAATAGAGGAGATGGACAGACTTGAGATTTGGACCAACATCAGATGTATTTAAAAGATAAAATTGGCAGTATTAGGAATTAATGTAGCTGAGGGTGGGAACAGTGAGAGAGAGAGAGACATGTTAAAGGTGATTGATTACAGTCCTTGGGTTTTGTGCCTTGTTGAACAGCTGTGCCATACAGGGAGGTGGGGAATACTGAGAAAGGATCAAATTGGGAGTCGGGGAATAGAAAGTGTTTTTATGCCCCATACTGTCAGGGGCACGGTCTTATTCACGGAGGCCTCTGAGCTCCAGAACAGTGCCTTGCACACAGTAGGTACTTAGTAAGTATGTTACATAAATTATGTATTATGTATTCAGGTTACACAGGCTGTTTGAATGTCATTGAGACATTCAAGTGGTGATGTCAAGTACACGTCTGATCTTACTGGTCTTATGGGGAGCTGAAGACGTGGGATCCTTTGGCATGTAGGTGGCATGTGAGATGCTGCAAGTGCCTGGAAGTGGGAATAGAATAAGAAGTGGAGAGGGCCTAGGACAGAGTTTTAAATAATACTGGCACCTAGGGTTGGGGAGGGTCAGCCAATAAAAGACAAGAAGGAATTTCCAGTTATGCAGGAAAAAAAAATGAGGCTCATAGATGCTTAGGGAAGAGAGTAGACTGTGACAGAAGAGTCAGGTAAGATGAGAACTAAAATGCCATTGAATTTAGCACCATGGAGGTCATTAGTGACCTTAGTGAGAGCTGCTCTAGTGGACTATTTGGGATGGAAGCTTACTTTGGAATTGACTGAAAAGTGAACGGGGGTTTAGGGAAGAGATGTAGCAGTATGGAAGCAAAAGATATGCACATTTGAGCACTTAGGAAATATGATTATAGACCAAGTAAAAACCAAGGAGATTCTAGAAACTGGAATGTACTTAAACACGAATACTTGGGATGCAGAGAAATTTCATTCACTTATTCACCAAACATTTACTGAGTACTTGGTTCCAGGTCTTGTGCTAAAGAAACATGTCAGTCTGATGACTTTTCTTGTGCAGCCACTGTGATTGGAGATGTCTGTAGCTCTGCACTTTAGCTGCTAGTTGTTCTATTTAAAGGTCTAGGTAAGTATGTAGGTTAAAGTGCTCTCCTGTGTGGGAGAGCACTTTAGTTTTGTTCCTTCTTCAAAGACTGTGATTCTCACCTATAGCAGATGGGATGAACATTCTTCTCATTTCCATCCTGGAATCTCTTTTGCTTCTAGATTAATGGGAATCCCACGTCAGTGAAGTGCCCTTTTCTGCTACTGCCAGCCATTCTGACTCCAGAGCCAGTGAATAGATGCTGCTACTACCATCAGGTGGAATAACAGGAGCTTGTGCTGCCAGTCAGCATGGTTGCCTAGCAATGGGAGAAGATGCTATTCATTGTCTATCAGTGTGGGGGCACAATACATTTTAGCTTAAGGTGCTTGATGAACACAATGATTACATGGACCCTCCGTGTCAGCCTTGGAAGTTGTGATTCTGAGGCTGGGAAGCTGGACTATCTTTGGAAGCTAAATTTGGAAATGAAATGGGGGTATAAAATATCATCTGGCTACATAGATAAGTACTGAAAAATAGGATTTGGGTTTCTGGCTATGGCTTAAGCTGCAAGAATAATGGGCTCCTGGCAAAGGATAAAGTGTATCTCATGAAATAAGAAATAATGTGTTTGGCAGGCGTGCAATTCTCATTGAATATTAGGAAGTGGGAGACAAAACGCCTAGATAATCTGAAAAACAAAAAAGAGATTTTATGGAGGACACCAGGTATAAAGTAGAAAGAACCACAGTGGGAAAAATATGTAGAGTAAATATCAAATTTTAATACGAGACAGTACTCTATCTCCTGAATGTTATTGAAATTTGGAAATGTCATGCAATATGGGTCACTTTGTGGTCACCAACTATCCTGAAAAGATTTGGGACAAATTCCACAGTGTCATGGTATGTATGAACAAATAGGCACTCTTGAGAACACTGAAAGAACAAGAAGCAACAAAAATAGAAGGTTTTGGGCTGATTCTCATCACCCTATGGAAAGGTGGGCAGGGATCAGGGTGCCACAGAACCCCTGGTGGGGTATATGTTTTAGTGAAGGAACCCTCCCCTCCCCCATGGTTCTTTCTATTGAGAAAGTGGAAAACAACACCAACAAAAACAAAACAGTTTGTCAGTGGAGGAATAATCAATCTGCATGGGACCACGTGGTCAGAAACTTGAGTTGTCTGGAAAGTTAGCCTGTCCAGCCCCTGGAAATTTTTCTGCCCAAGGAGTGTTGCAGACCTCACGGTGGGAGGAAGACCCCCATTCTGCAAGAAGCTGAACTTGAGTACATCCTCTCCTGTTGCAGAATGGTGGACCCACCTCTAACTAGCTCTTAGGCAACCTGGGCTTATGGGCAGTTCTGCTTGTTGCCTCACAGGTAGGATAGAATGCATGGTTGGAATACAGCATAGAAAGAGTTGGCAGGCTGGCTTCCTTCCCTTCCCTCCCTCCCTCCCTCCCTCCCTTCCTCCCTTCCTCCCTTCCTGCCTCCCTCTTTTCCTCCCTCCCTTCTTTCCTCTCTTCTTCCCTTCCTCCCTTCCTTTCTCCTGCGCTCAAGTGATCGTCCTGTCTTGGCTTCCCAAAGTGCTTGCATTACAGGCATGAGTGACTATACCTGACCAAAAGGGTACATTTTCAAAAAGAACAGCTATTTTATTGCCTTCTCATATTTGATTAGCTCATGAATGCCACTGGTTAATTATCTCATTTCCTCCTTCCCTTCTCCCCTTCCTCCTTTCCTTTCTCCTGGGCTCGTGATCCTCCTGCCTTGGCTTCCCAAAGTGCTGGCATTATAGGCAGGAGCAATTATGCTTGGCCAAAAGGGTGTATTTTCAAAAAGCAGGTACTTTAGTGCCCTCTCATATGTGATTAGTTCATGAATGCCATGGCTTAAATTTTCAGGAATTTTGCAAGCCAGTTGTTAAACAATAGTAAACTAGTAAACATTAAATTATCCACAATTGTAATTAAGTAAATTATCTCAGCAACGAAGGTAATACACAATCAGAACTCATCCTGATTGTTTTACTACTTTTTATTATTGTCTATGTCTCCTGTGTCTGCATGGGGAAAGTACTCTGTGTGGGCTAATGCTATGCTGCTGTGTTCCCCTTCCTAGTTCAGTGTCCGGTGAGCTAAGCTTAGAATCCACCATGGTGGGAGTTTACAACACACCACAAACCAGAGTGTCTTGCCGCAGAGGGGTAGTTGTTGCACATTTACCAGCACACTCTTGCCTGTAGCCCTTGAACCTTGCCATTTCACTGTGCTCCGGCCCAGCAGCTCTAGCATGTGTCTGTCCACCAGTGCCTGCGTCTGTGTGCCAGAAGACTTCCTCTGGAAGGTCACTTTCCTCCCACCCATGTGCACTGCTGGAAGGAATTAACTGCCCCCAGGAACTGCCATCACCTTGACCTTCAAGTAAGATAGTTTTGCAGCAAGGGTTTTGCAACATTTCCCTAAGTTTTACTTGAAGATTAAGTTTCAGTTGCCAACTGTGGTAGCTTGCTTCATATTGTACTTTTTTTTTAACTTTTAGGTTCAGAGGTACACATGCAGGTTTGTTAGACAGGTAAACTCGTGTCATGGGGGTTTGTTGTACAGATTATTTCATCACCCAGGTGCTAAGCCCAGTACCCATTAGTTTTTTTCTGTTCATCTCCTTCCTCCCACTGTCCACCGTCAAGTAGAACACAGTATCTGTTGTTCTCATCTTTGTGTTCATGAGGGCTCATCATTTAGCTCCCACTTATAAGTGAAAACATGCAGTATTTGGTTTTCTGTTCCTGCATTAGTTTGCTAAGGATAATAGTAGCCTCCAGCTCTATCCATGTTCCTGCAAAGGACATGATCTTGTTTTATGGCTGTGTAGTATTCCATGGTGTATATGTACCGCATTTTCTTTATCCACTCTACCACTGATGGGCATTTAGGTTAATGCCATATCTTTGCTATTGTGAATAGTGTGTCAATAGTGTACGTGGAGGTGTCTTTATGGTAGAATGATTTTTTTTTTTTTTTGGTATATAACCAGTAGTGGGATTGCTGGGTTGGATGGTGTTTCTATTTTTAGCTCTTTGAGGAATTGACATACTGCTTTCCACAATGGTTGAACTAATTTACACTCCCACCAAGATTGTATTGTATCCTTTTTATTGACTGCCCTCCTGGCCTGTTTCATTCTTTTGCTTCTGTACTGGTGTTCCCTCCACCTGCAGGTCTACTTCTGAGCGAGTTGTATACAAAGGAGTGTAGTGCTGCCTGGGCAGGGGTAGCATATGAGAGAACTTCTAGGTAGGACTAAGGGAAGAGGGAGAAGTATGACTTCCAGTGCAAATTGACAATAAACCAGCCAGATGGTAGACTTGGATGGTAATTTTCTAATAGCTAAGACCAAATTGGCAGGAAAGCAAGTTAGAAGAGTCATAAGGGACTTCAACTGTATTTACCTAATGTAAATTCAAATTCTAATAGCATTGCATATCTGCTTTAAAAACACTTGTTAATAACCTATTAGGGACTATGCTCGGTGGTGTGGGGATGCATTGAGGAATCAGACATTGCCACAGGTTCCAAGGCACTTGCAACTTACCAAGGGATATCAGATGTGTACACACTATTTTGAGGTAGTATGTGGTAAGCTTCACAGAGCTGAGAGTGACTGTAGCTCTTGAGAGAAAGAATGAAGTCTCAAATGCAGGGGGAGCTTTATAGAAGAGCTGACATTTAGATGATGCCTTGGTAAGTTGCAAGGATTTCAAAAGGGAGAGATATTGGAAAAGGATTCTAGGTGGCAAGGATGGTGAGAACAATGGCCTGAAGCTGGGAAATCAATCTTTGTGTTCACACATTAGACACATAGAGGTGTGCAGGAACATGGAGTCTAAGGAAAGCCTGGAATGGCAGATTAGAAGCAGGATGGGGAGGCTTGGATGGCATTCTGGGGGATTCTTGGTACTCACCTAATAAAATTTAAGGATGCACTGAAACTATATAAGGGATCTGATCCCCTGACCAGAGGCTCCAAAGGGGAATTTTATATGACTCAGGAGGGACAGTCATATTCTGTAAAAAAGAATGTAAAAAGTCTATAAAAAGTCAATCCAAATTATATATTGTAAGTTGTTATAATGAGGAGTAAAGGGGAGAAAGTCCTGGTCGGCTTGGATTTCAAAAGTCATTTAAAAAGGACAGAAGGAGACACACACCCACACCCACCCAAGAGGTATAACTTGAAGAATGCTTTTGAGAAGTCCAAGCCTGCAAGGAACTGAAGCATGGAGAAAAGCAATGAATAGAGATGTGTTGTGGGGCTGGACATGGTGGCTTATGCCTATAATCCCACTACTTTGGGGAGGTCAAGATAGTAGGATCACTTGAGCCCAGGAGTTAGAGACCAGCCTGAGCAACATATCAATACCTTGTCTATACTAAAAATTTTTGCAAATTAGCTGGGAATAGTGGCATGCACTTGTAGTCCCAGTGACTCAGGAGGCAGAGGAGGGAAGATCACTTGGCTCAGGAGCTTGAGGCTGCAGTGATTGCTGATGGTGCCAGTGTACTGCAGCCTGGGCCACATAGTGAGGCTCTGTTTTGTTGGCGGGGGGGTGGTGAGGGGAGAGGGAGAAAGAGAGGAGAGGAGGGAAGGGAAGGGGAAGGAAGGGGAAGGGAAAGACAGAGAAAGAAATGTGTTATGGGCTGAACTATCCCCCGCCACCACCCCTCCCCTGACCGTATGTGGAAGTCCTAACCCCTGGTAACTCATAATATGATATATTTGGAGATAAAATCTATTAAGAGGTAATTAAACTCAAATGAGGTCATTGGGGTGGCCCTAATCCAATATGACTGGTATCATTAAAAGAAGAGGAAATGTGGCTACAGACATGTGCAGACAGAGGAAAGGCCATGTGAGGACACAGCGAGAAGGTAGCCATCTGCAGGCCAAGGAGGGAGGCTTCAGGGAAAGCAAAGCTGTGAACACCTTGCTCTCAGACATCCAGCCTCCAGAACTGTGGAAAAATAAATGTCTGTTTACGCCATCCGGTCTGTGGTACCTCATTATGGTGACCCTAGCAAACTAATAGACTTGGCATGAGGTAAGAAATATATGAGGCCTTTGTGTTAGGACAGATAAGACAGATGATGATCCTTATTATTTGCAAGTTCCTTCTTTGTGATTTCATCTGTTGACTAAAATTAATTTGTGACCTCAAAATCAACACTTATGGCACTTTGACAGTCATTTACAGACATGCACAGAGCGGTGAAAACTTAATTGCCAAACGTGCTGAAGTCAGATGCCTGCGCTGGCTGAAGTCAAGTGCTCTGCCTTCTTGTCTCTGCTCTCCTACTGTAAATAAGTGTTCTTTTCACAGGCTGGAGTGCATCTTTCAAATTTTTGTTGGTGATTTTACTGTTTAAAACGCCCCCCAGGTGTAGTACCGAAGTGCCAAAGGCAGTGATAATACCTTATAAAGAAAACGTAGGTGTTAGATAGCTTGCTTCAGGCCTGAGTTATGTTGCTGTTGGCCATGAGTTCAATGTTATGATGAATCAACAATATATATTAAATAAGGTTGTCTTTAAACAGAAACATGCATAAAGCAAAACAGTATGATCAGTTGATGACAATGTGACCAAAGCCTCACAGGAACATAACTCTGTATGTCTCCTAGGAGAACTGGTTCCATATGTGCCAGTTCAGTATTTCTTGTGACTTTGGTGATGGGAAAGTCTAGCTATTTAAATTGTTTTGACTTTTTTCACCAAGAAGTTTAATCCAAATGAAAAATTTAGAACACTAGGACTTTTTAGATAAGAGTTGAAGCTCAAGGTGGGTGAAGAGGTAATGAGATGACATAGACACTGGCAGTGAACTCAGTTCCTCAATCATTATGCTGGAAAAATTACACATGATCACTGAGCACGATTTCTCTGTTTCATCGGTCAGATTAGTACTACAATAAAGAGTCCAGCAGCAACCAGATGCCATTTAACTTGATGTTGCTTCATTGGCAAATTGACGAAATTCTGATGACCTAAAGGCAGTCAGAGAGGAGCAGGTTGCACCCTGGCATCCAGCAAGGGTTTTGCACAGCAAGATATGCTTAACTTCACCTCAGCTCTTCACTGCCAATTATTTTTTGGATTGAATTATTATAATACATATAATGTTGGCTAAATGTTCTTTAAACATGTACCTGCCAAATTCAGAAAATATTTAGGTGGTTTTCTTTGTGATCAGTTCAGCCAGAACATACAGTGGCCCTGTTTGCCAAGAACATCACCACAGGGCTGTGACGTTGCTCTTTAGTGCTCACCCGAAATCCCCTGCAACGTTGGCTGCTCATCCTCATTCTGGATTGGTTTCAGTCCTCGTCAGTTAGAGAAAATTCTCTGGCATACACAAGGTCTCCTAAGAACAGGTGTCCCATTACATCCTCATCTTGTTAAACATCATTTGCACTAGGAGGAAACTGCAGTATAATAAAAGACAAAGTGGCTTCTTACTGTAGTAGAATTCTTAATGTAGTCTCAATTCAATTCAATTATAATTTTCCATCCATAGGTAGCCTTTGTTGGAAATTCTGTTTCCCAAGAGCTGTGCATCAGCAGTTTTTCATATCATTGTAGTTGGTCTGCTCCAGGAACACTCACAAAATCCACCTAGATGAACATTGCTAAACATGCTGATCTCTGGGCTTTATCCCTATAATACAGAAACAGAATCCCTTTGGGAACTGGGAGTCTGAATTTTAAAAAGCTTCTCAGGTGATTGAAAGTTTTAGTTATAAAAGTAAAATGATCTTTGGAAGAATTTAGTTGACTAACAAGTCTAACAAATATTATTTGACTAAAAAGTAATAATTGTAATGCTCAAATTAGCATTTAACAGAATTTGTGTCCAACACACAGAATTTTAGTCCATCTGTGTTGAATAGATATTTTAATTGATATTGAAAATTGTTTAGAACTTACATCTTAAGCAAGAATTTCTGTAGTACAGATAATTGTGAGCAAGATATATGTTTATAAAAGTATATCTATATGTTTGCTTTTCATTGAACTCTGGTTTTAGATTAGAGAATTTAGATCAATTTTATAAAATAAAAAAAATCAACACATCAAAATTAAATGTGTGTAGATTAAGATTTACTTAGAAATTGTATACCAGAAAATGAGGAATACTAAAGCCAGAAAGCATACTTAGTCCTTTGCAGAATCCTTTCATTTAAACATTCTTTAGATAACTAATCACTTAACTTTTTTCCTAAACTCTAGGCCTCAAGACATCTCCTGATTATTATTCAGACCAGGAGTTTTTCATCATCCTTATCCTGGAAAAATTGTCTTTAAAACACACATTTATACTTAGCCACAAAGATATTCTGTTATTTTAAGAAATTTTAGGACTCATTATTCTAAGTGCTATGTTGTAAAATAAAAAGTACAGCATTTTCCATTTTACCCATAGGAGAAATATTATTTATAATTACAATTTAATGTTACACAAATTAGTTGTGCATATATTTCTACTTTTATACTTTACCAAATAATTATCAGATATCATCTATTAATGTAAATGTCATGTAAGTTATATCCTTATTTGGTAATGATTTTAATCTGAAAATCTTAGAATTCAGTTATAGCATATTAGAAAAGCAACTAGCTGTTCTAGTACCTGAACACAATTTATTTAACATTATTTGGTGAATTTAACATTTATTTTGTGAATTTTGGTGTCACCAATAACAATTTTAGATTTTATGAATTGGATTTTAAATGTGGAGTGGAGATTCTTCTAAAAGGGACAGGAATAATTATTCAAATGTTATTTTTGTAAACGTACAGATGGTTCATCATTATGTTCTCAGTTATGAAGAGTGACACTTTATAAATATTTGCTTAATAAATAAGTGGAACAATACACACAGTCTCACGCCCACAGGATCTAATCATAAAATAAGTGACAATTTAAAATTTTGTCTTATATAAATTAGTAATAGAATTTTATAGTTAGTTTAATCATGTGTATGCTGTGTGTAATATACTCAGCATATGTTTAAATGAATTATTTTAGGACAGTTGCTTATTATTAGTTTTAGTATATTGAAATGAGTATATGGAAGTACTAAAAGAGAATACTGTGGAAAAAGCTGTTTAAAAAACTTAAGGTATTTTAGAGCTGCATTCGGTTTCAAAATGTGCATTAGAAATTCTATCAATTATTATTAATGTTGATTTAGACATTTTACAAACATAACATATATGACATATACACACGTATCATCAAGGTCACTCTTGGCATATTGTTGCACAAGCACAAAGTTGCCGCAGATATGAAAATATTGAAGAATTTTGTAGTGGTGTATTTTTTAATATGTGGAACTATAATCAAATGCATATATTTACGTTTTAAACTATTTGGGGCACTATAAGGAGTTACTTTGTTATTTGTCACATGAGTTCAAATTTTCCTTAGTTACTTTTGATCAAAACAATATTAAAAAAAAAACAAAAAATAATAGAAACAGTGCCATTAGAAGCCTTTTTTTTATTGTATAAAAGCTTAACACACTTGATTATTTTTGGGGAGATCACACATATATTTGTTCTCTAGGCATCTGTGTGTTTTATTGTAATGTATTCACCTGTGTATGTGCTTATGAGAATTACTAGGCTTATTTTTCTCAACCTAGAAAATTAACATCCATGCCTCAAAAGAAAAACATTGTTAAAACTTCTTGTAGAGATTTAAGGTACTACATCTCCCAAAGTGATTTCTTTTAAGGCTAATCTTTGCTTAAATTTTACAAAGATATGATGAGTTATAGACAAAATAGTCTTTCCTTTAAAGCAAGAACAAAAAGATAAAAATTGCTGAAAACCTGAACACCACATTCCTATTCACATCCCTTTAATAATTTATTGAGTGCAGGGCCAACAATATGAAATTTTCATGTATGAGTATTATCTAGCCTCATATAAAAGTAACATGAAAAATAAGGCCAGACATAAATCACAAATACCAGTTATTCTTGTCTATGGTTCTCTGAATTATAATAATGAAAAGTCATTTATAAAGAAAAAAATTTTGTGTTCTATAATAGAAACTAAATAATTTTATTATTTGTAGAATTTTTTTAAAATTCAGAATTAAATTATAAAGGCCAAAAGTGAATGATAACAATGAAATCATTCCTGCTTTAAGTGTAATTGAGGCTAAAAATGGGTAGAGAATTATAAAATTATGTTTTTCTTTTTTATTGTTAAGGTTATTATTTAGGAATTTTGATTTAGGCTAGATTGGACAGTCTTCAGAGATTTCAAAAATACTGTTCAGGACCTCATTGCAGGTAGGTGTTTATTCTGACATATGTCTCCAAGTCTAGGGAAGGGAACACCTGAATAAGATGTGAGATTTTTTACCCCAAGGTTAATGCTTTTAGAAATTCTGAGTAAGCGTGTGTGTGTGCGCGCGTGTGTGTGCACGCACACATGTGCATATGTGCGTGTCAGAGAGAGTGCTTGTGGGGTGTGTTGGGGTTTGGAACATGAAGAGGAAAGGCAGCTTAAAGGGATGGAATAGGAGAGATTTGCATTCACCAAGTGCTCTCATTTAAACTTACTTCCAAAGGGCTTAATTTTAAAATAATAAATTCACAAACACATTTGACTGCACCCGTTTTATCTCCCAAGAACTTAAAGGCAGAAAAAAATCTCAGTGGATCTTCTTTTATTACTGGTGGTGCCGGAAGATAAGATTTAGAGGCTACATGTGGTTCATCTGAATCTCTGAATTGATAATAAGTATGCCATAATGGGGTTCCACAGAGATGCTGTACCCCTCCTCTAGCCAGCAAAGAGCATTTTCCAGACCTTAGGAGGTGTTTTCATCTGTCATTAAGTTTTGCATATGATGGGTCTCCTGCACCTGCTAAAATTCCTGGGTCATGCTCAGTTTTTCCTCTCCTTGCACGTGGAGATAAAGGTGGAGGGCGTTTGCAGGGCGTTCGCTGCCTGCTTTCAAAGGTGGGCTGATCCAGGGCTCTTTGACCTTGTTATTTTGATCTTAAGCTTAGTCCTTTGTCACACCGCATTTAGTCCTCCCTGGAGGCCACTCCTTCTCCTTCCTTTTTCCATCAAGAAATAGTACAGATCCATATAAAATGAAAAAGAGGAGTAATAATAATGATAATAAATGGCTGTAATAATAATTGGTACAGCAGACATCAGGTTAAGTACATTGCATAGAGCACCCTGCTGGGCATACTCCAGGAGGCTATACCTATGTACCCAGAGCTTGGAAGCACTGCCTTCAGGAAAAGATCAAGCCCCTGCCACCCTCTCTGGAACAGCAAGAGATAGAGGCTACTGAATTTATTGCAGTCCATTCAAGTGGGGGAACATGACCTCCATGTCCTAACGCTACCTTTCACATGCTACCTAAGGCTCGTGACTTAGCCCTCTCCCCTCTTTGCTTGAACTTTCTCATGGGTAGAAGGGGTATAATGATAGTCATTATTACACAGGATATTGAAAAGATTAAATATTACCTATAAAAGATTAGAACAGTACCTGGCATGTAGTGCTCAAATATTGTTTAGCTATTATTGTTATTAAGGAGGTGTCTATTAAATCTGAGGGTAAAGAGCTCTTAGAGATGATCTAGATCTGCCATCTAAAGCCTTATGGAAATAGGAAAGGGTGACTGCAGTACATTTAGCAGTGCTCCTCTAGAAATGGAAAGGAGGGTATATTAGGTGGGCAGCCAGCTCCTCCCTCATCATGTCCCTTATCATTAGTTGTTGGAATAGATAGGTAAGGCAGGAACAATTTCTGTCCCTCACAAAAGACTGACTGGAGTCCATTTGTTCCTGAAATAAACTGAGTTTATTATCCTGATCTAATTATTTAAGATCCCTTTTCACTTCTATGGATTCATGTTCTCACTCAGTGAATCTTGACTTCCAGTCATTTCTTTTACATATTTCCTGGGATGATTTTTTTTATTTGCTATTGTTGGTTTGGGAATGCTATTATTGAAATTCCTGAGTTAATTTTTGAAATCCACACAAAACCATGTCAAAATGGAATTAATGTATGTAATGAGAAGTAGTGCAAGGGTCATGTTCTTCTAGAAGTTTGGAATGGAAATTATAATGTATTTTTCGATGGTGTCTATTGGGTGTCCAGAGCTAGTGGCACTTTAAAGAAGAATCGGTAGTTGAACATACAGTGTTGATGAAATTTTGCAACAAATGTGCTCAGTTTATTTCATTTTCAGAGAAAGATATTTGTTCCTCGGGCTATTGAATTTGTTCTATATTCAAAGAGCAAACGAATTTCTCTTCATAATGTGAAATGCAATGATGTTTTCTTAAATATTGACAATATTAGATTCTGCTGGCGTTTTCATCTTCAAAATATACAAAATCGAGAAATGGAAAGTCTTTGCAATCGGTGCATCATCACTAATGCTTATGTATCTAATTTCAATATTTTTGCAATTCTCTATTCTTGTCTTTCTGAAAAAAATTATGGGAACATCATTTTGAGTATTACTTAATATATTTCTTTTCTGCACTTTTTAAAGGTCTTTTATATAAAGTAGTAATGGAATATGCCTGAAATGATCAAAATTTAATGGACCATAGAGCATTTGTAGACCAGAAGCTTTAGAATGAAATGCAAACAGCATTAAATGTCTAAATTTATTTTCTTTTAGACTTTCATCTTACAGTGATTTTCTGCAAGAATGGTATTAGGGTCTTGTGGGGAACGTTTAATAGAAGCTATAATAGATAATAACTGACTCTATAATTAGTCATTTCGAGACAGAGGTACTCTTTGAGCCACTGATAAGAATTGAATTGTGTCACTACATCATGTTTTCATTCTGCTGTCACACCCCAGCAATCCATATTCATGGTCTCCCGGTGCTAAGCTCATTGCCAATTTAACACATATGTGGAAGAGATATTTGTAACCCGCTCAGCCTTTTGATCCCTTATGTTTTGTTTGAGGAAATGGCAGAGTAAGTTGAGAGTAAGGATAATGGTGTAAAGTCTCACTGACAAAAATTATCAGAAGATTAATTTGATATGTACATATATATATATATATATATACACACACACACATATATATTCACATACAAAATACAGATATACAAAAGAAAAGCTATTATGGTTAAATGTAAAATCCAACTAAAATTTTCTTAGATCTTTCTGGTTTTTGAGTACTATAATTGAATACTGCATTTTTTTGTTTGTTTACTTTTCAGAGGAAACTGTCATTTTTCATACCTCTCTCAGAATAACAATGGTCTAGCTTTTTCTCAGTGGTCCAGTTTCTCTGTAAAAGTTAGATTTTACAATTTTGGTTACATTGGCTACATTATACTCTCAATTTTATTTTATTCTTATATGTTATCTTATGTTGTAATAAATGCTTCTGTGTGGTAGAATTCAACAAAAGTTGATTGAGCTCTTCCTTTGAGCCAAATTCTAGGGAAAGTAGTGTGTGAACAAATCTTTTGTGGCTTCTCTGAGCGCTGGGGTCACTGAGGAGGGAGAGGTGACTTTCTTCAGAAGGTCAGAACAGACTAACAGACTGCATGAGAGAGATGGCATTTGAACCTGCACCTGAATACCTTAACAAAAGGTAACCTGGCAAGGGGTCATTCTAGGTGAGAGCAGAGGCCAGGAGGCAGAGAAGTACAGAACATATTCTGGTTTAACTGGATCAAAGGATGTTTTCAGCCGAAATGAGAAAATTTGGCTAGAGGGGCTGGTTATGGCCACAACTCAAAGGTCTCTGAAACCACATTGAAGATTTAGGGTTTTAATCTATGTACTAATGTTAGGGAGCTAGAGATATTTATTGAACAAGGGAATTGTGTGATCTAGGATGCATTTGCTTTCTGATTATAGATAATAATATATATGCTTTATGTCCCCCTTAAAATGGACTGGCAAGTTCAGAATTCTATTTGAAATCTATAATATTGAATATTTTCCTCTGTGATAAAGTAGCCAGTTCTACTTACATTTTAATGCAAAACTGTGAAATGGGAAAGAATTTTACGAATTTGACCATAAAAATTTGTAAATCCATGAATAGGGACTGATTATATGGGAGAATGGATTATTTAAATAGGTGTTTAACTATATAAACTCATTGGATTATTATTCAATGATTTTACATAAACTTTTGGTGTCTGATATGGATAACTTATGGGTCTTAACCCATAGCGTTGATCTATTTTAATTTATATAAAATAGCTAGAATTGACAGGATGTTAGAGTTTATAAACATTTTTGTCAAAGGAGAACTATTTTTAAATATCTCTTCCTTTCTAGTTAATAAAATCCTAATTACACTGCTAACACAAGTCTTGGCTCATAGAAGGTATTTAGTTGTCTATCTCAATCAATTATACATCTTGCTTCTTTAAGTGTGAATGTATTATGTACCTTCTAGTACATTTTACTATTTGGCTTACTTTGCTCATTTCAAGTGCATTTACAACAAATTTCTTCTTCTCCCCACCAACTTTTTAATGTAACTTTTTTCTAAAATGAAAGTTAAAAGACTAGTACAACAGGTGGGCACCATGGCTCACGGCTGTAATCCCAGCACTTTGGAAGGCTGAAGCAGCTGGGTCACTTGAGGCAAGGAGTTCAAGACCAGGCTGGTCAACATGGTGAAACCCTGTCTCTACTAAAAGTGCATTAATTAGCCACTCATGGTGGTGCACCCCTGTAGTCACAGATACCTGGGAGGCTGAGGCACGAGAATGACTTGAACCCAGGAGGTGGAGGTTGCAATGAGCTGAAATTGTGCTACTGCACTCCAGCCTGGGCAACAGAGCAAGAGTCTGTCTAAAAAAACAAACAAGACTAGTACAAGAAACATCTGTGTATATCCACTTACCTAGACTCGGCAATTGTTCAGTTTATAATAAACTAATTTGACAGTGAATTGACATAGAAAATATTATTTGTTCCCCATTTTAACATTAATTAGAGCATTTGACTGATAATCCTGGAAAGGACATGAAGGGTTTTCCTATTTACATATCTGAGTTAGATATCAGACACATGTAGCCCAATAGTTATTTTTCTTAAAGTAGTTCAAATATAAAATTTTGTGCAATTATCCCATCCTAATATACCAAAATTTATATCTTTTAACTACAACTTCTACTTATACAAGTATATTTTATAAATATATATTTTTAAAGGAAACAAGGTGACAATCACTATGGAACATTTTAAACTATACGACTTGGAACCATAACATTCTGAATCAGAGGATCAGAAAACTTACCATACACAGAAATAATATGGTGCATGATTTTAAAAACTGAGGTTCACATTTGTGAATGTAAAATGATTTTAATATGTGTATGAACTAGAAGGAAACTTACAACTTTCATAGTCACCAATTTGACCCATTATGAACCCATTATAAAAATATCTGAAGTCAGAATTAGTGTATTTTACATTCTTCAAATGAGTTCATCTAGATCTACACACATGGATAATTCTGTGATTCATGGAGAGTTTATTTTAAATAGTAGACTGCAGTGTTATCTCTGTCTTTAATCAGCTTCATAATGGGCCAAATTCGTTACCATGAAAGTTGTAAGTTTCCTTCTAGTTCATACACATATTAAAATCATTTTACATTCACAAATGTGAACCTCAGTTTTTAAAATCATGCACCATATTATTTCTGTGAATAGTAAATTTTCCCTTTAACTTATCGTAAATCACTTTTCCACTTTCAAGAACCTATTCCAGTTGCCTGGATGGCACGAGGTTGTGGATGTATGTGATGAGTTAAGACTAGAGAAGCTAAAATAGTGCTTGAAAAGCAAGTCCAGTGAAATTAGAGGTAAGAAAGTCAAGTCAGGGCACAGAGGAAAGATTAGAGCTGGTGCACGTGTGGAGTCACGTAGCTTGATAGGAATCAGGAAGACCCTAGAGGGCAAGGTGACGTAGAGGCCCCATGTGAACACTGAAAACTTCAGGGGCTGATGACACAGGAAACTTCAGCAGATTAACCAAGGGCTGCAAGTAGAGATAAGTGGAAGCATTTCAGTGAAAAGGGAAGAAACGGGGTGAAGAGAAGGGTGTTCCTGACGCGTTTCAAAGTCAAAGTGCCTTAGTGTAATGTTTTCAGTATGCTCTTTCATACTGCTCATG
The DNA here is from genome assembly GCA_963574635.1 of Cheracebus regulus. Taxonomy (NCBI): domain Eukaryota; kingdom Metazoa; phylum Chordata; class Mammalia; order Primates; family Pitheciidae; genus Cheracebus; species Cheracebus regulus. The sequence goes on from CAUYQU010007376.1 coordinate 86,506, forward strand.
TGTTCACCACCAGTGTTCCAGTCAGTGAAAACCTGTGGCCTCAGACATTCTGAAATGGTCTGCACGCTAACAGAGAATCTACACTTTGTCCAGTGGTTTTTACTTATAGCGATTGGACCCATTATCTTCTTGAATAAATGGAAGCTCAGTGACCAGAAAGATATGTCTTAAATCCCATGAGAGTCTGGGCAACATTTCCTCTTTTTAAAAAAAGAAAAGAAAAGAGACCGATTACCAGTTCACATATGGATTATACATCACATCTGTTTAAATGAGGAAAAGGAATGCTTATTCTGCTGTCAAAATAGCGTTTTTCCAAAGGCAAATATCATTTTATCCTAAAAAATTCTTAACTCAAGCAGATTATAATCAGTTCATTTCAAACAAGTATGTTTTTCTTTAGATGATTTGTATAAGCATACAGCATCTGATAAAATTTATGCATACTTATGCCTTTTTAAAAAAATGTCTTTGACTGGTCTTTTAGTCAAGTTTCTCTCTGCATTGATCTGTCTTGCACTCTGGAAAACATTTTACATACTTAAATAGCCAACTCTTCTCTATCTTCTTTTTTTTCCATGTGGCTTTTCCAAATGGGGCTCATCTGATGTATAAAGTCTAGGATTCATAACATACTTCTCTGGAAACAAGCTAAAGATAAGACAACTTTGTACTACTTTTATATGAATCAACTATTCACCAAATACTGAGCACTTAAACGTGCCACAAAATATTCTAGACACTTGAGATATATCAGTGAACAAAATACCTGAGATACCTGCCTTGATGGAGTTTGACCATGGTTACTTTGCCACTTTGAGATCTGGGGGAAGCAAAGAAAAAACAGGAAAGAACCCACATAGATAACATCAAAACATTTTAGATGGTATCAGATGGTCCTGGGCAAGGTTCTTAATGGCTGTGTTCTGTACATTCTTCTTTTGTATGCTGGAAATAATAATAGTACCTCTCTCATGGGTATGTTTTGACAATTAAATGAGATAATATATGTAAACTACCTTACCTCAGGGCCCAGCTGGGTAGTTTACATGCCAGTGCTATACAATATTAGCTATTATTTCTTATTAAAGATTAGAAGGTGATTTATTCCAATCCTCCATGCTGTTATGGGAGTAGCATGATGTCAGGCTATTCTATTGGTATGTGTCTTGTTTTATTCTTTATAATATGTATGTTTCAGACCATTCAGCTCTATTCACCTGATTTTCTGGAGTTTAATTTAAACATTCTCATCAAAGTTAATGTGACTCTAGTCATTCTCCTTATTGCCACCAAAGATGATGACAGCCTTATACTGTGCACTACCTAAATAATGTGATTACTTTCCCCTGGCTGCTTCCTACAAATGGCATCATCTCAATCTTATAGAAACCTATGCAGGAGAAAATGTTATCATGTCAAGCAGGAAATTATGATCAGGTTTTAGGGTGGTGAGCAAGATAAAATTTGAAGAAGCCAGCCTGAGTAGCATACATACACATTTAATTTGACCCTTTTCTTCCCAGCAATGTCCTGATTTTGTGATTATAAACCACTCCACTTCCAGACTTTGTTCTAAAACTGAAAGCATGCAGTGGTCTTCCTTTCTTTTTCGCAAGAGGAAAAAGCATGGCTGTCTTCATCCAGATTAGTCTGCTTTTGTTGGAAAACTTCAGGAAACTCATCTATGAAATGTGGACTCACAATAAGAAATGTGGTTCATCTTACTGTTCTTTCAGCCCATGTACAGTTGTTTCTCACAGTATGGAACACTTTTTTAAAAAAGTGTTTTTAATGATGCCAAAACTCCAGCAATGCCTTTGACTGCCTTCAGGGGTGGTAGTGGAGGTGAGGAAACCATCTATTCAATATTACATTATTTTCAGATGATTGTTCACATAGCTAGAAAATATGTAAATGAATGCAGAAAGGTAGGACTGATGTTCTAAATTTAAGACCAGCAATTGTAGACACTGGAGTTCCAAGCTTCTTTATGTTCTTCTGTAATTTCTCCTCTAAAAAATACCAACTGGGGATACTATAAAAATAATTTTTAATAATGAGTAAAGGTTGTTTTGACAGTGTAACACTTCAGAAATATATTGTGTTATTCTGACTATATTGAGAGTTTTTTTCTTTCTTGTATTTCAGTGACAATTTCAACAAGCACCTTCTTTGATGGCTTGCTGGTGACAGGACTATACACATCTACAAGTGTTCAGGCATCACAGAGCATTGGAGGTTCCAATGCTTTTGGATTTGGTAAGCTATTCTGACAAAAGAAACCTGTAATTTGGGGATATTTTTTATAGTCATAGGCCTCAGGTTCTAAAGTATTTATTTTAACAGTGTTAGATCTTTATTACTTCCAAGAAAATAAACTGAAGTATTTTTTGCATGTGTATGTTTGCTTGAAGTTGGGTGAATTGAAATAAGTCATGGAAATGTGCAGCTAACCTTGATCTTGGCATGATAAACTTTCTATCATTCTCTCCCTCCACTGCCACAATTACACTTGGTCCTCTGAGATTCTTGTAAATCTCCCTTTTTTTTTTCCCCCAAGATGGAGTCTTGCTCTGTCACCCAAGCTGGAGTGCCATGGCACAATCTCGGCTCACTGCAACCTTCACCTCTTGGGTTCAAGCAATTCTCCTGCCTCAGCCTCCCAAGTAGCTTGGATTACAGGTGCCTGCCACCATACCTATTTTTCATATTTTTAGTAGTGATGGAGTTTCACCATGTTGGTCAGTCTGGTCTCAAACTCCTGACCTCATGATCCGTCTGCCTCAGCCTCCCAAAGTGCTGGGATTACAGTCGTGAGCCACCGTGCCCGGTTGTAAATTTGCATATTCTATTCCTTAGATTGCTGGAATTTGCTCTGATGCACATGAAGTCATTCAGTAATTCTGTTCTCATAAACAGTTCTCAAAATTTTGTCGTTAGTGATAAGTTTCATGTTGAATCTGGCAAGTGAACATTGTATAATGCGGAAGATAGCAATGTTTGATAAAAATTATTGAATTCTGTGAGTATTCATAGAAAAATCCCATTTCGTATTTAAAATATTTGAATGTCTTTAAATCAGAGGTCTGGCAGGTTACTTATGTAGAGAAACAGAAGACTATGTGATGTCCATTAATCTCAGAGGAGTCTCAACTTAGGAATCTCTAGTTTACCCACAATGCTGTTAAACATGCTTGGCTGAGATTAAGTAGATCCTTCACAGCATCAGAAATGTAAATTTAATAAATCAGTTTATGTAGAATATGAAGTTACTGATCTTATACTACAATTGGAAGACTTCATAGGACTTGGTCCGTAGATGTGAGAAGGATAGAATTGCATTATCAGACACAAGGTCATGTGTTCAACATTTTATTTTTTCTGTGATGTGTATCAAATAATTTTCTACCTATTTTTGATATACGAAGCGTTGAGTCCCAGCAGTAGCTCTGCTGAGGTGACTCATTGGCTGATGTCAGAGCAACAATGTTGATACTACCTGGTCACTGCTTGCCCCAGATGAGGTCCACAGCTCCACAGCTTAAAGAAAACTGAAGTCATTCAGTCATCATTTTAAATGATTCTACATTGAAAATTTGCTCTATTTTAAAAAGATCCCAGGTAAGATTTCACAGTCTGTTGGTAACTACTTCTAAGGTCTAAACCTTAGGGGAAAAATACCCTCTTAAATCTAAAAATTCCACTTATTTAGCCCCATCTTTTTTCTGCTCTGCAGAGAGGAAGGGTCAGGTTATAGTCATATATACATAATATAAGTGCATAAGTATATTACATACTACCTGTTTTGTTACAGCAGTACTTATAAGTAGAGTTGTCAAATTTAGCAAGTAAACCTACTGAAAACTTGGTTAAATTTGAATTTTAGATAAATATTTTTTTAGTCTAAGTATGCAATATTTGAAATAAGACCTTCTGGGCTCCAGCCTAGCCCAATGAAATCAAAACATCTAGGGGTGAGGGCCCAGGCATTGGTAATTTTTAAAGCTGTCAGGTGAATCTAATGTTAATCCAGGATTGAGAACCACTGTACTGGATTAGTGCCCTGCCCAGCCATCAGCACTGAGTTCTAGACCTCACTTCAGGCACAGTGCATGAGAAACTCTAGGGGTGGGATCCTGTGGTCATTTATGAAATAAACACTCCAGGTGTTGTTGATGCATGTCAAAGTGTGAGGAATTCTAGTCTAGTGGAAAGACAGGTGTTTATTAAATGATCACATAAGTACATCATTGCAAACCTTGCTAGGGGCTGGTAAGGAAGTATACTGAGTGCTGGGAAAGGGTATGGCAGAGAAACTAGATCCAGTCTTGAGAAAAGTGCAGTGTAATTTTGAAAGGTGTTCCTGAGGACATGATATTTGAGTGGAGCTATGAAGGAAGTGGAGATTCTCAACTAAAGATCTGTGGATAGTGGGCATAGCATACCCAAAGGAAGGAACAGCAGGTGCAAAGGCTCCAGGGGAAGAGGCTGACTATGTTCTAGGAATTGAAAGAAAACCTTGGAGTGGGTGGACCTGGAATCAAGAGGGAAGGGATTACGGCCACATAGGAGACCAGAGTCAGACCATTCAGGATATTGTAAATTTGGGGCCTTTATCCTAAAACAAGGGAAAGGCATTGAGGGTTTTAGGCAAAGGAGGTCAGTTTTACTCTGAGGTCAGTATGGAGAACAAACTATAGAGCCCAGTATTGGGTTCAGGAAGATTGTTCTATGGTTAAATATTTTTATTTTTACTTTTTTATACAGATTCTCACTCTGTCACCAGGCTGGAGCGCAGTGGCATGATCTCAGTTCACTGCAATCTCCACTTCCTGGGTTCAAGCAATTCTTCTGCTTTAGGGTCCCAAGTAGCTGGGACTACAGGTGTGCACCATCACACCCAGATAATTTTTTGTACTTTTAGTAGAGATGGGGGTTTCACCACATTGGCCAGGATGGTCTCGATCTCTTGACCTCAAGATCCACCTGCCTTGGCCTCCCAAAGTGCTGGGATTACAGGCATGAGCCACCATGATGGCCCAAAGACTCTTGTATGGCAGGGAGTATAGGATGTCCAAAGTACAGGTTGACATCGGCAACAAGAAGGAGCCAGATGTGAGGGGATAATAGTTCAGGTTGTGAGTCACATTAACCTGCTTGTAGATCTGGTATTCTCTTATTTGTTGTATGCCTCAGCCAAGTTGTTTAACCTCCCTAAGCTTAATTTTCTTATATATGAAATGATGATGATAAGGTTACCTGCTTGATAAGATGTTGGTTAGCCCTGATAATTAAAGGAGAAAGTAATTTATGTAAAGCCGCTAGCACATGGAAAACACTCAATAAAATTAGCTTTTCCAAACTAGAATCATGGCAACTGAAGCAGACAATTTCCTTAGTCCAGCGCTTATATATGTACACACTTCCTGTGGGGGACAGAAAACAGTTCTGAAATGTAATTAATCTGGGATATGTAGGTTGAGATGATTTGAGGAAGCTTGGCTGAATTAAGGAACTATATTTGTCAGTGTGGGGGCTTTACATAGAGAAAATCATTACAAATCATTTGTAAGTGTGATGTAAGCACATTTCGAAAGAACATATAAAATGCAGGCATCATATTGCCTCAGATATTAGCTAGTAAGATAAATGAACCGAGAATAAAATTGTTACAAATTATTTAAGAAACCTGGGCTTCAAGACATTTCCTATGGTAACTTTGAAAGCTATAAAAAAGTCAGTTTGTACTTGAATTAGAATTTATTTTGATTAGCGTAAATTGCGCCTAGCCTTCCTCTCACTGCCAACCCTGTATCGTTGGTTTAATGGTCCAAAGAGACTTCTGAGCTTGGGCAGAGCCCATAGATGACTTCCATAGCTCAGGTCTTCCACCAGATCCTTTGCATTTTTATAGGACATGTGTTTTATATGGGTGTATAGATAGGTGAGATCTTTTATTAAGTTTCAGTAATATCCAAATAATTTTATGTGTATTTTTGTGACAGTAGTAAATAACTTTAACAATAAATTATAAATATGCCTGGAGATTATATAACAAAATAAATTTTCATGAATAATGTTTAGAATGGAAGCAGGAGGTAAAATGTCTTTTTAAATAAAATGATCACTTTTGAAAATAAAGCATATTAAGTTTTTGAGTTTGATCTAAGTTTAACATATTCTTTACAAGTTAAAAACAAAATTTTAAAAAGATTTAACTTGATTAGGGTGTGGGTAGGAAAGTAGAGGAAAATTATAGAAGGTATAATTCTAAATATTGCTACTTTTTGGTAGTTAGTAGTTATGGTAAGATCAGGCTAAGGTAATGTGGCATTTTTTGACCTAGAACAAAATAGTTATTGAATGCATAATCTATCATTAGTCTCTGACTTTTCTGATGGAATGTTAAGCAACTGTGGTTTATTTGGCATTTTCCCAGCATATCATAGGATTAATGTGCAATATGTTTAACTAGCTGTGACAAATAAGGCAAAGGAAAGCATTTAGTTGAGCCTAAATAGGTACTTTTGAAAGTTTTTTTTTCCTATTTGTAGTTATTTTAATTGTACTGATTACACTAAAGTTATAGCTACTCTTCTTTGAATATAAAATGTGTGTATGACTAGCCAAAATGTCCATAATTATACTTAAGATATTGTTGCAGAAATGTAATTCCACTAGCATTACTACAGCTTTTCATGTAAAGCCAGAATTCTTTAGCATGCATGCCTCACTGACCAAAAATAGACAAATGCCTCATAGCCAGAAATACGTTAAGACAATAGCTATGCAAAAGATGACTGTATGCCAGCAATGCCTGATTTGAAATACCTCATTTTACTTGTCAATATCAGAAAACATGCTGCCCTTGGGAAGTGTGATGTTTAATTATGGATATCTCTTTGCGCATCCCAGGAAAAAAAAAATGTTTCTCTCTTGTCTTTGGCTTTGAATTCCAGCTCAATCATGTAAATCTTCAAGGCTCATTGTGGTCGCTCAATGAAGGTTTATTTGAATATCCTTTCATACAAAATTGTTCCTTTTCCAGGGCTGAGATGCATTTAACTCAAGATTTAGAATTCTGGTTCTAAAAGCTAGAGATTTTACTCAATTTTTGATATTCTGGCTCTGAAACCTGAGAATTAGGTTAGCAGGTGTGATGAATAGCAGCCGAATCATGTCATATTTTTAATAGACATTAAGCAATTAACAAAACTAGTGTTTTCAATACTATCTTTAAAAGATAGTATTAGAAATTTTTAACTATCTGATTATTTTCAATATGATTAGATAGGAGCATATTTACAAAATGAATTATTTAAAAAAATATATGTATATATATTTGTTCAGCTCACTACAACCTCCACCTCCCAGGTTCAAGCGATTCTCCTGCCTCAGTCTCCAGAGTGAATTATTTAAATATTTTCAGAAAGACTTCAAACTTTAGTAAATCTTATATTGGTCACTAGTTAATAAAAATTGTCCTTCATTATTAGGTTTAGATTTTATGTTAATGTTTCATTGCCAGAATGCAAGTTTTTACTATTTTGAATGAAAATAAAAATACAGGATCTATATATGCTAACTTTCTGTAATCCTTCACATTAAGACTAAGTGGAACCTACAACAAATTTGGTAATTGTTGCCAATACCCTTACTCCCCCGGGCAGTAGCAGCCATTGAATCTTAGATGTCTTGTCTGTGTGACTATGAGTCATACATTATGAATGCATGAACATATTTAGGGCTTAATATTCATGAAAAGGGGCAGCTACTCACAAATTCATTTAAGAGTGTTGTATAAGTAGTGGCACTTATTTACTAGCCTAAATTAAGCTAATACTTTACTTAGAATAACCTGGCTAAATTTATTTTGTCTCTCTCTTTACAAAGAAATACAAAAGTAAATACAATTTAAGCATACTTGAGGAATGCAAAGGCATGATCTTTTATTGGGTATGGTAAATTATCTGTAATTAACAAGAAGACTTCAGATTAATTAAACAAATTACTCTAGCCAATGGTACAAAGAGTAGAGCTGACAAGAGATGAAATTGCCATTAATTTCTCCTTTTAACAGGACATTAACCTAAATTTGGTCTTTATTCATTCCATTTGAGTATTCTATTCTTACTTCATTAAGAAATAGTTTTATCTAGTTTACATTTGACATATGGTAAATAATTCAGGGATATTTCCCAACTTCCAAATAGCTAACTTGAATCACTTACTAAAATAGTGAACATGACAAATATAAAGCTATTGAATTAATTAACCAATAAATTGTTAAAGCAGATGTTCAGGGGCATGAGACTTGAGCCAAGGTGGAGGAATTAGTAGAGAAAGTCAGTTCATCGCAGTGGTTCAATACATGAACTCTGGAGTTAGGCAGCTCAGGTTCCATGCCCAGCCCTGCTTCTTGCTAACTTAGGCAATATATTTACCTTCCCTAAGCCTCCGTGTCTGCATTTTTAAGCCAAGAATAACCATGGTGTCCAGTTCACAAAGTTGTTGGATGGATTAAATGAGATTATCAGTTCAAATACCTAGTATATATTATATGTGCAAAATAGGTATTTAAACACTCAGAATGAAGTGAGAATTCTTTATTTCGGAAGGGCAATAGAATGAAAAGACTGTTCCAGTGGCAGAGATTTGAGAAGTTCACTTTAATTTTGGGGAAATGGACTCAGTTTCTTACCTTCAGAATTTAGAGCTGGAATGCACCTCCCCTAGAGCCTGGCTTAGCGCCCACCTCCAGTGTATAGGTAAGAAAGCGATGCTTGGGAAGGCAAGTGGTGACTATTGCAGGAGATCGTGTAAGTGTCAGGATAAAAGCAGGTGTGCATCACATGTTCTCACTCATAAGTGGGATTTGAACGATGAGAACACATGAACACAGGGAGGGGAACATCACATGCTGGGGCCTGTCGAGAGGGAGGGAGACAAGGAGAGGGAGAACATTAGTACAAATACCTAATGCATGCGGGGCTAAAACCCAGATGACGGGCTGATGGATGCTGCAGACCACCATGGCACACGTATACCTATGTAACAAACCTGCATGTTCTGTATATGTATCCCAGAACTTAAAAAAAAAATTAAATAAATTTTTTAACAAAAAGAAAAAAACAGGTGTTCTGGCATCATCTCCAGTTCTCAGATATTCTTTTAAAACTATAATTTACATACTATGAAATTTACCATTTTAAAGGCTACATTTCAGTGATTTGCAGTATATTCACAGGATTGTACAACTAACACCACTAATTCCACAAAGCTATTATCACCTCCAAAAGAAGCCCTATACCCATTAGCAGTCACTCTCCATTTTCTTCTCCCCTCAGCCCATAGGCGACCACTAATCTGCTTTCTGTCTCTATGGATTTGCTTATTCTGGACATTTCCTTTAAGTGGAACCATATAACATGTAGCCTTTTGTGCCTGGCTTTCTTTACTTAACATGTTTTCAAGGTCCATCTTGGTATCACATATAGCAATACTTCATTTCTTTTTATGGATGAATTATATTCCATTGTATGGATATGCCTTATTTTGTTAGGTGGATAGATATTTGGCAGTTACCAGATTCTTAAAAGGAGTAAATAGGAAAAAAAAGTTTAAGGAGAATACAAAGCAGTGGGATCATCACATTCCTCAGATACTCATAAGTGGCTCAAAACCTTTAAAGATTAAAATTGCTTAGCCTGTTTCATGGCTCAGATGTGAAAATGGTTATGCTTAGAAATCAAGACAAATTTCTCCGCTGTGCTCCTTTTTTGCCATTGAGGAGAGATAGGCCACTATATCATGTTTTTACCCTAACCCTTTGGCCTTAGTTTAAACCATAAGGTACAGAAGCCAAGCTAAGTCACATTTACTAGTACAGGAGTTAGGTATTGAAACGTGTCAGTTTCAGTCCATCTCTTTGTGAGCTGAATTCAAGGAACATGTAAACGTTCAGGAGCTATCGGCAGCCGTGCTCCACAGTGGCTCAGAGGAATCATGAGCAGAGAGAGAGAGAGAGTCAGAATGCTGCCTGAGGTACCAGAGCTTTCCAGATTCCTATTATAGGCTTACTTTTCATCAGGCTCAGATATTTTTGGGGTCTAAGAAATAATAAACATAGCTAATATTATCAAGCACTTGTTATCTGTCATGTGTGTTGCAGGTGTTAACTCTTTTGATCCTGAAAAATATTCTACTATAATTCTCCTTATTTTATACATAAAGAGCCCAAGGCACAAAGAGTGTAAATAACTTGCTCAAGGTTATGCTTGCTTAGGGAGTTGCAGAACCATAATTCACACTGCGCCCTGCAGCCTCTCATTAAACACCCCTTGCAGCCCAAGCCAGCTTGACTTGATTTCTGTTATCACCCAAAGAACCTTGACTAAGCAAAGGCCCTCTCTGCTCTAACCCTGCCACCCTTTCCCACACCTCTTCTCAACCTCTTTTCCAGACACCTACTCACCTCCTCTATTAAGACTTTAGAACCCTTCTCGTCTGCTCCTCCATTCCTCCTACCTCCACTCCCTCCTCTGTGCTTCCCTGTCTTCTCTGACCTCCACCAGTCACCTCTAACAAGCTACTAAATTGGCTTGTTTAAAAACCTTTAAGCCTCTTTGAAGACAAAGAGATAACCTAGTCATCTTCACTCCCGTAGCACGTTACAAGTGCTCAATAAATATTTACTGAACGAATAAACCAATAACAATCTTTGAGGATTTGTAAGATATTTGAGCTGCCTTTAGTAAATGCATGTGCCTGCCCAAGTGTGTTGGTATGGACTGGGCTGGGTGGTGGAGGTAGGGAGGAGAATATTGCTCTCTTTAAGTTTGAGGATATTTCTAAATCTAGGTATGTTCATATATGTGTGCACATCTATACATGCATTTAAAACTATACAAATATATGTTAATCTTATGAAAAGAGACCCTGGAGAAATTGATCATCCTGGCTACTGCTTTGTCCATTTCAAACTCTCCTGGAGGTGGCAGACAGCAGTATTTGCACGTAGGACAATGATTAAATATCTTCTATAGAATTAAGAAAATGGAAGGCAGGGAGCAGTGGCTCACACCTGTGATCCCAGCATTTTGGGAGGCCAAGGTGGGTGAAATACTTGAGGTCAGGAGTTCAAGACTAACCTGACTAATACGGTAAAACCCTGTCTTTACTAAAAATATAAAAATTAGCCAGGTCTGGTGGCACATGTCTGTAGTCCCAGCTACTCAGGAGGCTGAGATAGGAGACTCACTTGAACCCAGGAGGCGGAGGTTGCAGTGGCAGAGATTGTGCCACTGTACTGCACTCCAGCCTGGGTGACAGAGTGAAACTTTGTCTCAAAAAAAAAAAAAAAAACAACTTCAAGGGATTGTACAGTCCAGCCTCATATCTTACAGCTTATTGGTATCTTAAGTTCTTATCTCTTTCCAGTTTTTATTTCATCTTCTTTCCAGAAATGACAAGTCTATAGTTTCTTGGGAACATATTCTAAGATTACATCAATTGAAATAATTAAGGAAGATTCCCTTGTATGAAGGTGTAATCCCTTGCTTTAACTGCAGCACTTTTCTCATATAATTTCTTATATAATTGAAAATGTGTTTGCTAAGAAGTAATTAAGTCACTTATTTTTTTTTCTTTAGGCAAACAAAGACATACTCCACGTGAGACTCTTCCATTTCCTGGCTCCTTAATAAAATTTTCTTGTCAGTTTTCTCTGGATACTTCGCAGGTCATAGATACAGGAATTTAGTCCTGATAAGTTATGTAAAGTCAGGAAACAATAGATGCTGGTGAGGCTGTGGAGAATAGAAATGCTTTTACATTGTTGGTGGTAATGTAAATTAGTTAAACCATTGTGGATGGCGATTACTCAAGGATCTAGAACCAGAAATACGATTTGACCCAGCAATCTCATTACTGGGTATATACCCAAAGGATTATAAATCATTCTACTATGAAGACATACGCACACATATGTTTATTGCAGCACTATTTACAATAGCAAAGATACGGAACCAGCCCAAATGCCCATCAGTGATAGACTGGTTAAAGAAAGTGTGGTGGATACACGCCGTGGAGTACTATGCAGCCATAAAAAGGAATGAGATTACGTCCTTTGCAGGGACATGGATAAAGCTGGAAGCCATCATCCTCACCAAACTAACACAGGAACAGAAAAACAAACACTACATGTTCTCACTCATAAGTGGGAGTTGAACAAATGAGAACACATTACCCAGAGAGGGGAACAACACACACCTGGGGCCTGTTGGGGGTAGGGGGTGAAGGTAGGGAGAGCATTAGGACAAATAACTAATATATGTGGGGCCTAAAACCTAGATGGCAGGTTGATAGGTGTGGCAGACCACCATGGCACATATGTACCTATATAACAAACCTGCATGTTCTGTGCATGTATCCCAGAACATAAAGTGAAAAAAAAAAGATATGCACCCAGAAACCACTGAAGATACTTTAAAAATGTATCCCTAAGGAACAGCAGTTCTTCTAGTTCCTTTATCTTTCTTGTATCTGTTCGAATGAATATGCTCAGAATCATATGGAAAGTTGATAAGTATATAAATCATTATAGGAAACATACATATATAATCATATCAAAAACAAAAGAATGTCAGGAAATGCACACTTTTGAGCAGATTCTGATAAAAGTTGCCACTGAGTTTCATAAGTTAGATTTTTGAAAATATTGTTATAATTTTGCCTGTTAGTGTTAAAAATGTATTTGTGAAGTATTTCTTCTGTCTTGGCAATGTGTAACCTTATTTCTGTTATTAAAGCAGGCATTTGCCCTGATGACTGAGAGAGAACAAACAGAAACACAGCAGGAGGTCATTATGTGGGATACTTTCTCATGTACCAAAGTTTTTTAGGAATTCTGGGAAATAAGTTTCCATAAATGAAGCCTTACCCCTCACCAGATAAAAACAGAATCAAGAATACTTTTCTCTCTCTTTCTTAAATACCAATTGAAAAAAAAAGAAAAACGCTTAGGAATCATGGGTCTTTGCTGATAAGAGATGCTGTTTTCTAGGAGAGTGATGTTTTTTCTAAGTGTGCCAGACTGTTGATTTTAACAGGGGAACAGGATCGAAGTATATGCTTCAAGGAATAAACTTCAAAGGTTGACTCTGACCTAGCAGTCATTTTACTTGTAGTGTGGTTTAATCTTGAGGTTTTCCAGCCCTTTTTTTGGGTTTCCAGGTAATTAGGAATGAGTTCCATGTTCACACTCATTGGCTTATAAATACTCTTGGATAAAGTTGACTTCTCCTTTCCTGGCAGTTAAATCCAAGAAAAACTTAAAATAATTTTATAATGTTATTACTTCCTAGATATGATTCTGATAATTATCATTGAGATTTTTTTAAAGTAGTGAAAGTAAATTCTTGGCATGTCCTAGAAATGGTTCTTGATGCATCATATGAATGTGAAAGTAAATGTAGGAGTCCTATAAAGACACTTCACCAAATGCGGGTTCTATTTCCACTTTTGTCTTCTGTTTTGTAGTTTGTTTTCAACTCTCCAATGCTGAGTTTTGCATTTAGCATAATAGACGTGTAGGCTGTTTTTTGAGGCAAGCACACAACTAAATTACTGTTTTCGGGACTGTGAATGTCTGAATGGAAAGATACTTGTTAGTGTGGGAGTTGCCATTTTGGAAAACAGAATAGCAAAAATTGTTAATATTTTGGTAAAAATTCAGATTGAGCTCTCTTCCTGCTTTTCTTCCTATGTGTTTTCATACATCCATGTAGTTGTTATTACCAAGTTAATTATGTTACTTCTGGTTCTTTTTCAGAAAAGTTTCTCTCTACTTGAACTCTTGTAAATAGCAAATTAAAAGTAAAATGTAGCTATCAAAGATCATATTCTGGGAAGATGTTTGCTTATGCTTTGTTTTCTTTTAAAGATAATTATTTGATTATGAGAAGATTCTTTTTTAACCTGACTTTTACGTAATATGATTTGATGGCATTTCTAATAATAATAATAAGAGACAGAAATCTGTTACTAATAAGAGAAGAACCTAACTGTGGTTTGGCTTTCTGTTTCTAGAGAATGGGGCAAATGACCAGCTCCAGAGTAAGAATGAGGCTGATAAATTTTATCCCTAGCCGCTCTGTTTCTTTCTTCTTCTGAGGCTTTTTTCAGCAAGGAGCTGATGTCAGCCATATATTAGAATGAATTTTAAAATGTTGTGTCAATAGCCAGCTTTTCCCACACTGTGCTGCTTGCAAACAGTGCTGCATGATGTATTAATAAGTCTCACATGGAAAAAGAGTGTTGAAGTATTAAAAAACTTGGAATATTCTGGTTAAACAAAGTTAAACAGTAATTCTTAGAGTCTTTAATGTGTTTTTCTTTTGAGACACAAATCACATACATAAAATATAGCATTTTGTATACAGTTCACTGGTTCTTAATATATTCACTATGTTATGCAACCATCAGCACTAATTTGAGAACATTTTCACCACTGCAGAAAGAAATCCTGTATCTATTAACAGTCCTTCCCAAATTCTCCCACTTCTCATCCCCTGGCAACCACTAGTCCACTTTCTGTCTCTGGATTCGCCTATTCTGGACATTTCATATAAATGGAAACAATGTGTGGCCCTTTGTGACTAGCTTCTTTCCCTTACATGTTTTCAAAGTTTATCCATATTGAAGCACATGTTAGTACTTTATTCTTATTTGTGACTGAATAATATTTCATAGTATGGACACTCCATAGTTTATCTATTCAATCTGTTGATAGACATTTGGATTGTTTCTGCTTTTGCCTGTTATAAATAATGTTCCCATGAATCTTCATGAACAAGTTTTTTTGTGTGAACATATGTTTGAAATTTTCTTGACTAATGCCTAGGAGTAAAATTGTGAGGTGTTATGATAATTCTTTTAATTTTTTGAGGAACTGCCAAACTTTCATGTAGCAACTATACTATTTTACATTCTCATAGCAGTGTATGAGAGTTTCAGTTTCTCCACATCCTTCCCAACACTTGTTTTTTTTTTTATTTTTTTATAGCCAACTTAATAGATGTGAAGTGGTATCTCATTGTGGGTTGATTTTCACTTAAAACTAATGACACTGAGTATATTTTCACGTGCTTATTGGCTATTGTATATCTTCTTTAGAGAGATGTCCATTCAAGTCTTTTTTCAATTTCTAAATTAGGTTATCAGTATTTTTGTTGTTAAGTTGTAAGTTTAATATACTTTTTGCACAGTGTGAATTTTTAAGAATACCATATGATGAGCATTCTTTCAAAAATTTATGTTAATATGGAATTCTTTTTTCCCCCTGCAGAATATCTCTTTACATTTTGCAGAACTAATTTTGTATGGGACAGTTTGGAAAGCACTGTTTTAAAGAATAATTCTTCCTCACAAAATTTATTTATTTAAATCCCTGGACTATAAGGATGGCTTAGTCTTAAAACATCTGGTAATTTTCTTCTCTACTTTCTAATTTTCTGACAGTGAAGAACTGCTTGTGTAATTAAAATGCTAATTTTTAAAAATTAAATGAACAAACATTTTGCTCTAGGTGTAAAGGGGACTTTAGCTTTTATACAACCAAAAGAACAACAAATTTCCTAATACAAAAGTCTCTGAAACTCAGAGCATTTACAAAGAAATACAAATATCCAATATATATGAGCAAAACATTCAACTTACTACTAATAAAAATGCATAATTACAATAGTATGAGACCTCTCTCTTTATTAACTTTGGCAAAGGTGTTTAAAATTATGTACACTCAATACTGGCTCCAGTGCTAAAAAACAAGATATTTATTGTTGATTTTAGTGTATATTGCTTTAGTTATCTATAAAGCGATTTGACAGTGTGTAAACAAAGCCATTAAAAATGGTAATGTAAGTTATTTTGCTTTCGGGAATATTTTATACATTTTTATAAATGGAAATACAAACAGTTTGATGTATATTGTTGTTCATCAAAACACTATGATAGGAAAATTTTGAAAAGTTTCTAAATGCCCAATAATAGGGAAATGATTAAATAAGTTAGAATATTAAGAGGAAGGACTAGTATGCTGTCATTAAAATAGTATTTTTAAATAATAGTTAATGGCAGGAAGAAATGATTACTGCATAATTGAAATAAAGATACAGAGAGAGAGTTTAGAGATTTACCTTCCTTCCTCAAATACCTATATACCCACATCCATACTCACCTACTCAAGAAACTGTTATTTGACGTGATCAGTACTGGCACTGAGTCAGTTAAAATAAATTTGTTAGACATGCTCATTGTTTATTTTCTATGAATAAACATAACTAATTAAACTACAGTTTAGTTAATTAACTAAACTGTAGTTTAATTAGTTTGTTAAAAAGCAATCAATCCAATGGGGAGGAAGTAGGCTAGGGAGAGAGTGACTGGAAGTACTTATGTGGGTTTTGATATTAAATACGATGGCTGGGTCATAAATTTGCCAGTTTTCAGATGCTATCTGAAAGTTGTTCTTTAAACACAGGTCCACAGATTGGAGTTTCACTAGGATTTTGTTACATAAACTACATTTCCAGTTTTGGTTTCTTTAAAGTGAAGCAAGAAAATGAACCAGACTTGTGAAGAAGTCTGTGTGCAGAATTCTAGATCCTTATGGCTTTTATTTTGCAATCTTTAACAGGTGCCTTTTCCAGCATAAATTTAAAATAACATTTCTTTAGCTTATTTTTGTAAAGTCTTCCCAAAACATTCCAGCTAGTTTTGTATATAAAACAATTCTCTTTCTTAGGAATATTTATTTTTCATTAGTTTATCTAATGAAGTAATATTAGGAGAATAACAGGTTCAAATGGAATAAACAATTTTAGGGGCACACACCACATAAATACACATGTGAGCACACACTAGGTAAGCACACTGTTAGAAGCACTGAAAATGAACATGCAGGAAGGAGCACCTACTCTCCTATGCTGATGTCACCAAATGAAGTGGTGAACGGAATGCTGTCAACTTTGGTGAAAGAAATTGCTTTTTAACAGTTATATTTGCATGGTTTTATATTGTGTGTAGGTACTCATCTAATGAACTGATTTTATTTTTAAAAGTAATTGGCATGGTTAAGCTCTGTGTCTCCATCCAAATCTTACCTTGAATTTTAATAATCCCCACATGTTGTGGGACGGACCCAGTGGAAGGTAATTTAATCATGGGAGTGGGTTTTTCCCATGCTGTTCTTGTGATAGTGAATAAGTTTCATGAAATCTGATGGTTTCATAAAGGAGAGTTCCCCTCCATAAGTTCTCTTGCCTGCTGCCATGTAAGATGTGCCTTTGCTCCTCCTTCACCTTCTGCCATGATTGTGAGGCCTCCCCAGCCACCTGGAACTGTGAGTTCATTAAACTTCTTTTGTTTATAAATTACCCATTCTCAGGTATGTCTTTATTAGCAGCATGAGAACAGACTAATACGATAATTTAATAGGTATTTAATTGAAGTCATATCAGTCTACTGTTCAACATTTTATGAAAAATTTCAAACATACATCAGAGTTGAAAGAATTTTACAGCAAATACTGTGTTTGTAAAGTTTATATACAATGATATGCACACATCTTAAGGATAAATGAGATGAGATTTAATAAATGTACACACCTGTGTAACCCAAGCCCATCCCTATCATTACCCTAACCTCAGAAGTTCCCTCATATCTCTCCTCTTACCCCTCTCACCCCACTTCCCAGAGGCAATCTCAGCTTTGATTTTACTCAACCATAGATTAATTTTGCCTGTTTTAGAACTTCACGTAAATCCAGTCATTCAGTGTGTATTTTTTTGGCTAATTTCTTTCACTCAACACAGTGTTTCCAAGATTTATTTGTGTTGTATCCGTAGTTTGTTCTTTTTTATTGTTGAGTAGTGTGTTTATGTTTGTTCTTACATTCTCATATTAGTGGACACCTGAGCTGTTACTAGTTTGGGGTTACTATGCGTACAGCCTCTATGAACATTCCTGTACAAGTCTCTTTGTGAATGTATGTTTCACTTTTATTAAACACCTACTGGTGGCATTTCTGAGTTTTGTTTTCTAGGAAACTACCAGAGTTTTTTTTTTTTTTTTTTTTAACAAAATGGAGGACATTTTAACACTCTCACCAACATAGTATTAGAGTTGTAATTGCTCTATGTTTTCAGCATTTGGTGTTGTCAGTGTTTCTAATTTTAGCCATGTTGGTAGGTGTGCAGTGTTATCTCACGGTGGTTTTCATTTGCATTTCCTAGGTGACTATTGATGTTAGCACTTTTTCCTGTGCTTAATGATCACTTTTATCAAAGGTCTGTTCAAATCTTACAGCCTTTTTTTTTTTTTTTTTTTTTGATACAATCTTACTTTGTTGCCCAGGCTGGATTGCAGTGGTATGATCTCGGCTCACCACAACCTCCACCTCCCAGGTTCAAACGATTCTCCTGCCTCAGCCCCCAAGTAGCTGGGATTATAGGCATGCACCACTATGCCTGGCTAATTTTGTATTTTTAGTAGAGACCAGGTTTCTCTGTGTTGGTCAGGCTGGTCTCGAACTCCTGACCTCTGGTGATCCGCCTGCTTCAGCCTCCCAAAGTGCTGAGATTACAGGTGTGAGCCACCGTTCTCGATCTCTTTCAGCCATTTTTAAAAATTGAGTTGTCTTTTTATTATGGAGTTACAGTAATTTTTAATATATCCTGTGTATGAGTCCTCTATCTTCAGATATATGTTTTGTGAATATATTTTCCCATTCATGGCTTGCCTATCCTTTTTTTCTCCATGTTTTCTCATGACGAGTAGTTTATTTTGATAAATTCTAATTTATCATTTTTTCTTTTATGGTAATTGCTTTCTGTGTGCTGTCTAGCAAGCCATTGCCTACCTCAGTGCAATTTTTTTAAACATGTGCTCCAGGTAATAAAGCCTAGCTATTAAAAAGTGGTTATTTTTGAATCTCACAACCTTTGAGTGAGTTCCAAAGTGGATACTAGAGTTCATATACAATGTTTCTGGAAGTCTTTTTAAGACGTGCCTGCCTGTTTTTTTTTTTTTTTTAATCAGGACTGTTTTCATGATATAGCATCATCTTTACACTTAAAAGTTTTTCATTCTGCATGTATAAGTTTCTCACTTCAATGTACCACTTTATAAATGACTGAAATTGCTTCAGACTCCTGGATTATACTGTGATAAGCAAATGGGCTTCGGGACACT
Source organism: Cheracebus regulus (assembly GCA_963574635.1). Lineage (NCBI taxonomy): Eukaryota > Metazoa > Chordata > Mammalia > Primates > Pitheciidae > Cheracebus > Cheracebus regulus. Next base: position 105,760 of record CAUYQU010007376.1, read on the forward strand.
CCCTTCTCACCAGAGCCACATGCCAGAAACCAAACAGATGGTAAACTAGGCAGAAATGACCCTCGGCATTCTCATTAGAGCAGTTGAGGAAATTTTAATGGGCCCCCATTTGCCTTGTGTGGTATCTAATACCCTTTGAACTACCCTTTTCTTTTTCTGTTACAAGTCAACAACTGCCATGTATATCTTTAATAAGGATTATCAAACACAATTTGCCCAGAAGATGTACAGCCCTCTAATGCTAATTAGCCAAGTTTAAATAATCACTGAGTTCTGGGATAATTGGAAAGAAACACTGTTTTTCTTGCCAGTGCATAATTACTAATTAACAGGAAGATAAAATATCCGTGTAACAGTCATATCTAGAAGAATCTGCTAACAGTTAATTAACTGACGAGTTGGTGCCAAGTTGATTTTTTAGTCAAGAAAGTTTACAGATGAAGTTCTTCTGTCACATAAATAAATAAATATGCACATTGTGTAAAGATGGCATGGTTGAGCCAGAGCAGAGCATGAGCAGGGTAAGTGCATATAATTTTGGCTCTGCATTAGAGTGCCTAAGGCAGAGGTCAGGTCATTACATTAAAGACGTAGTGTTACTTTGGCTTCCAGCATTAAATATACCAGCTGTTGGTTGCTTCTCTGCTGCTTACACACAAAATTTGATGCTTAAGTAATTTGCTTTTCTCTTGATCCCAATAATTGCATGGGCTTTCTCAACCTTAACATTTCCCCACAAAATTAGGCCATAGCTGCCTCTGCATTTTTCTGTGTATTAAGAGTTAGGACTTGAGTGCATGAAATGGGTAACTGGACATTCACAAAGAAGAAAATGAGAACTTGACTTTCCGTTTTCTTTGTTTTTGTTAATGTAGGAATTACTATTATGCCATTCTTCAAAAGTATTTGAAAACAGATGCATTAAACCATTTTAAAAAGTTAACAGTTATAGTAAAAAATAGCATGCTTTTAAATCTATTTTCAATTCTTTCATTTAGACTGATGAGGGAATGGGTACTGTTGAGCATTTGATGTGCACTGCTTGAGATTTAAGTGTTTTAAAATTGCTTTTGTTTGGGGAGTCTTTTAGTCACTGAGCAAGGCCTAAAACTTCGATTATTTATGATGCATACTGTTTACTAAAACTGTTTTTAAAAAATCTTTAGTGCAGTGAAGAGTATACTGTAGGCCAAAAATCTGTAGAACTTAGGAAAGTTTTATAAATAACAAAATGCTGAATTTTTCAAAGGTATGGAGGTGGTAGAACATGTGGCAAACCTATGGTTTCATAGATTAGTGGATATGAAGAATATTTTTGCTAGTTTCTCTTGAAATAAAAGAATATGTATGAGGAAGAGTTTGTAACTGCTGTAACATTTTGATGGTTGTACATGCACATTTAACACACTGAAAATTTTGGAAATTATTGAGGTAGGAATTTTAATAAGTTGTAATTTATTCCTTTATATTCAGTGTTTGGCTATGCCTGAGAGTAGTTTCTCTTTAAGGAACACAGGAAGGAGAATCAGTGCTCTATGATTGTTTTACTTATATATTAGTCTGCTCTTATGATGGGGAATCACTTAACCAAGATACCTATTCATTCACTAACCTACAAATTCCTCTGTCTTTGTGAACCTCAACCTTTGGGGGCTATGTACTACTCTGCACTTAATGTTTAAACATGTCATAACAAACATAAGAATTGTTTATTTAACTTTTTTGGTTATTTGAGGGTGTACTTGTGTGTCTTTGGTTGCCAAAAAAAAAAAAAAAAAGTCTATGCTCTGCTCTGGACTGTGGTAGTAAAAGAAGTTTGAAAACCACTCATTGCCTTAAAAGTTCTCTCCAACACTGCATGGATGTGTGTACATTTATGTTCAGATATCTATATATACATTACATCTTTGGCGTGTAAAATTTTACATTTGTGCTTTCAATGACTAGTAAGGCTCCTCAGAGAACAAGGCCATGCTTATTTGGCTAGAGCAACATTAGAATGATACACATTTTAAGACTGCATGACCTCTCAATATTCATATTCCAGTGCAGTTTTGTGTTTTTCTAATAGTTCTCTTGCAATAAGGAAGTGACAAGAACTTTATTTCTTTGTGAAAATTACCCTACAAAGTTAGGTCAAGAGCTGGAGACAGACATGGAAGGAAAGAGACAAGTCTTAGCCTGGATACAAACATTCCTGGGCTTGTAACTTCATGGGTCCCACTGGAGAGTTCTGCATCCTGTATAGGAATTTCTGGGGGGTCTGGCTCTCCCTAGCTGAGTGCTGGCATCCCTATATTCCATCTCCACTTGGAGTCACCTGTGAACACAGCTTTTGAGAGCAAATAAGAGAGACTTTAATTTCTCTGCTCTCTGTGCAATATATTTTTCTCCTTTACCCATGAACTTGGGTTGTACAGAGAGTTCCTTTTGGCCTTCCTTCAAGACCCTTTTACATGATCAGTCACAGAAACCTGTCTTTGAAATTTTCTGTGTTGGGCTCAGGACTGACAACCCCTTTGGCTATGCTGTCAGCTTTCCTGTTATCTATGTGAATATAGATTAATGATTGATCATAGTTATATTCTGAAAGATGTTATTTCCTGCATGCATACAGGAAGTTCCTAAAGTGATCCCAGTTTCAGAGTGATAGTATGAATCTCTACTGGAAATCATAAAGTATACTGTAAAAGTATATTTTAAAGTATTTTTCAAATTACTGATTAAGGGATGCTCCCTATTCATAACTGTTCTTTCAAATATTTGAGAAATATGAGTTCCAAAGCATAAAATATTACAAATGTATTAGCTTAATATAAAATCTCTAAAGACTCCAAAATAAATCTGAACAGAAATTGGTTGTATCTTATAAAAAGTTATGCATATTCCCTTTTACACATCTGGAAACTGGATATATTTCCCCATGACTGTTGGTAAGAATTGGATGACATCACAGGAAAAAAGTACTAATGTATAACACGTGCTCTCAATACATGGTTTTAATCTTCCCTTTCACCCTTTAAATTTGTTAGGAAATTAGTAGGTGCTGTCACATGTATGTGTAAAATTTCAGTGGTGTAAACAATAGAATTTGTGTCCTTACTTGTGTGTCGGTTTATCATGGGTGTTTTTGGTCAGCATGGAAGGCTTTGCTCCACATAGTCATTCAGTTCCTGAATGACAGATGCTCTGCTGTCTTTATAAGGCTTCCAAGGTCTCCTTAGACATCAATTTCCAGCTGATTAAAGAAGGAAAGCAGAGAAAAGAAGGTGTGACTGCTTCTTAACTGTCTTGGCTCAGAATAATACATCATTTGGGATATGAGTGAAAAATAGCTCTGTTGCTTTGCGTGAATACATTGAAGTAGGGGTAGGATACACTGAGAAATATAGTTCTAAATGGGACCGTTGCTTCCCATCACGAATTCTATTCTGTGCCTCTGAAACATTCTTCATCTTACCCTACGTGTAATGAATGGTCTTCCTTATTCTTGTTCATTCTGTTCCTGTGGGTTGAAGAAAGGGTGTCTAGAGTGCTGGGAAGACAGTGTCCAGCGTGTCTTGGGTATGAACTGGTTAGAAAGGAAACTGAGGCTTGAGGGTATTAGGAATGGAATTGAAGAGAAGTAAACAAATCAGAGAGCTCAATGTTGTCATATAGGTGACATGATTTTTATTGAAAAAAATGAATAATGAATAGATAGTAACATGGGATAAGATAGTAGGAACTTCAAGAAGGGGATCATATGATCCAATCCAGAATGTGGGGAGTTGAAACAGGTCCAACAGTTCCAAGTGAGGAAAAAGCCCAGGATGTCCTTTGAAGTGTTGCTGAGGTGGAGTGTAGGAGAAATTTGCCAAAAAGCTGGGAGTAAAAGCTGCAGGAGGAGTCACCCATTTCAGCATTGAACACACTCACTATTATAGTAGGGGTTGTGCTAGACAGAAGAATCCTGAGCCTGATGTGCAGTCATTGTGCACTCATTGGAGATGGGCTTCCTGCTTCGCGGGAGGCATTAATTACCATAGCCAGCACAGTAAGATGAGAATCACTGTCCTGACCAGAGCATATGTATGATACGCTGTAATTTACAAACCAGTTTCATGCATATAATCCCACTTTATATAAGGTCTAAATTGTCTAAGCTGAACAGTGTCATTTCTAAGATAGAAGAGTTTATTCTAGCTCAAGCAGAATGGGTGAGGAAGACTTTTTAGAGAAAATGATGACCCAGCTAGATATCAGTTGCTACTGTCCTCTCTAGCAAATAAAGACTTTGATGGACGTCCACTTTCAACTGCTGCTACCCACTTTCGATTCAGAGACAGGACAGAACTCTAGGGTTATACCATGTTCTGATGCTTCTACAGGGGGCTTGATTGCTCAAATGCTAAGAGGCCCTGGTGTTCCCCTTGAGTATCATAGTGCAGCAGTCCCCAACTTTTCTGGCACTAGGGATTGGTTTCTTGGCAGATATTTTTTCCACAGACAGTGGGGGTGGAGATGGTTTGGGGATGATTCAAGTATATTACGTTTATCATTAGATTCTTATAAGGAGTACACAACCTGGATCTGTTGCATGTGCAGTTCATAACAGGGTTCATGCTTCTATGGGAATCTAATGCTGCTGCTGCTCTGACAGAAGGCAGAGCTCAGGCTGCTCACCTCACCTCCTGCTAACAGGCCAGGGACCACTACCGCTCCATGGCCCTGGGGTTGGGGACCTCTGCTATAGTGTGAATCCCAGCGACAATCTTCTACAGTCTGATGGACACATTGTACCAGAGCTGCAATGAGAAGAATTGACAGTCTTGCTTAACTGGAAAGAAAAACCTTTTTAAAAAAGTTCAGAGTGCCTATGCAGATCCAAGACATAGGTATAACTGCAGTATCAATGGGGAAGACACATAAGACATAGGAGAAGAAAACCAGAGACACAGTGATAAGCAGACTGCAAAAGCATTTGCCAGAAGTGCCTTGGAAGGGCTGGAGTGAAGTCAAAGAAACATGAGGGAGGAGGAGTGCATTAACAAAAAGGTCACGGGACTGAAAAAAGAATTGATTTGGTGGTAACTATTTGGCCAGAGTTCAGAGAATTCCACACTTAAAGTGCAAGCTCAATCAGAATTGGAAAGGTCACGTTTTTAGCTGGCACAAATTCTGTGTTGTGCTACCTGTTTTGAGGAGGTTGGGAAAATGTTTCCAGTGCCTGGTTTTAAGCTAGGGTTTTAGGGTTGGGGCTTTTAATAGTGTCTTATTTTCCTCTAACAAGGAAGTGTTTGAGTCTTTGTAGATAACTGTAGAAAACTTACTTGTCTGACAGAATCTTACCTAATATTTACAGTGTCAAACCCCTTTGTAGCTTAAGTGTCTCTGCCTGCCTACCCCCTCACCTCTGTTCTCAATCTGTCAGGTTCGAGTAAGATAATACTGGAAAAGATGTAGTATATTCTCGTCGTGGGCGGGGGTGCGGCAGTGCTCTGACTCCATCTAAGCCTCTTTCTCACAACAGTGACTGAAAAGTGAAAGGGTTTCCCTCTGGTAGCCTTTCAGTAGGTCCACTAAACCCTCTTGACTCTCAGAGGTATAAAATTGTACATGGCTTTTCACACTTCCCATGAGTTGTGCACTTTAGCTCATAAGTTACACATTAAGTTCTTGGTAGCATCCCCAAAAGAGGAATAAGTGTGGCTGACCTTCTGTCCTCTGTTGTCAGTGCTCTCAATGGGTAGAATTGGCTAACTTCTTGCCCTGAACATTCCCACGTAGCTCACGAGCTCCCAGCAAAGCTGATGACCTCCTAAACGTGTGATATCAGAAAAGCAAGAGTGGTTTACTTATATGACATGAAGCATGGATTGTTTTCATGTTCTAAAGCAGTCTGGGATCTTAGGGTTTAGAACAGTTAAAAGATGGTGTAAATGGTCTCTCTGCTTCTGACACTATCACCCTTGATAAATATAAGTTCGTGTAATTAGCTGTTTTGGCTTCTGCATTTTCTCTTTCATCAGAGACAGAGCTGGTTGACAAGGGTCAGAACAAGGAGCTGCAGCACAGAAGTCCTTGGCATGCTGAGGTCATGAGTTGGGGTCAGTGATCAGCAGGCCAAGTGAGAATGTCTGAGAACCAGAAAGCCAGGATGATAAGGGTGGGTCAGCAGGAGTCATCCGGAGATGTGGTGCAAGTGGTTGGAATCTGGGGAGCAGAGTGCTGCCTTGCAGTGTTGTACAGTTTGTGCTTTAAGCCTCCTGGCAAGTGGGACTGAAATCTGGCTCGTGTTGTGCTTTCCCAGTCTTGTGCTTTGGTGCAGGCCTGTGTACCTCAGGAGAATGCACTCATGGATTACCAAGCTGTGGCATCATGGGGCTTCCTTGATGGAGAACAGAGCATCTTTATACTTTCTATCAAGGCCAAGGACAGGCTAGTAGTGGCTGTGCCAGAGAGTCTTCTTTACTAGACTTTGAGGCCATCTCTTTAGCAAGATGCTAGATAAATGGTCCTTAGAAACCTTTTTAAATGATTAGATGGGATTAGGTGGTGCCAAAAGTTGTTTATAAGTGTACTATCATCAAGGCAATATCAACTCTAAAGTAGTTTCTGTTTCAGCTTTTGGGATTTTCTGTGGATTTCAGTGGCCAACTCAGGTTCTTGGTCCAAGCCCCATTTGTGGGAACAGGCTAATAAATATGCCTGGTGGCTGGGCACAGTGGCTCACGCCTGTAATCCCAGCACTTTGGGAGGCTGAGGTATGTGGATCACGAGGTCAAGAGATGGAGACCATCCGGGCCAACATGGTGAAACCCTGTCTCAACTAAAAATACCAAAAATTAGCTGGGCATGGTGGTGCATGCCAGTAGTCCCAGCTACTCAGGAGACTGAGGCAGGAGGATTGCTTGAACCTGGGAGGCAGAGGTTGCAGTGAGCCGAGGTCACGCCACTGCCCTCCAGCCTGGCAATAGAGCGAGACTCTGTCTCAAAAGAAACAAGCAAGCAAACAAAAAAGATGCCTGGTGAGGTGGGGAGAACAACGGCAGTTTCTTATGATTCCTCTATAGGTCTCTCTATACCTTCACTCTTTAAATACTTATTTGATTTCGGGTTGTAGGTGATACAATTTTTTTTTTTTCTTAAAAGAGCTGGTATAAAAAAGCTCAGGTCCAGATGTCAGTTTGGCAGACCAGGGAATTTTATTTAGGGGAAAGAGCATTTGTATAAATTTTTGAGACAGACTGGAGAATGAGTTGGAGCTCTCATGATGTCCAGGGATATCTGGAAGCAATAGAGAACCCCTACAGGGCAGGGTAAGGCAGCAAAAATGCTGACAGTCTGAGGCTAGTTACTGTTTTTTCACTAACTTCTGGCACAAAAGGAGCATAATTGATCCATGTCACCGAGTTTTCCCCAGAACTCTCTGGGATAGTTCAGTCCTAGTTATGACTGTGTGTAATGAGTGATGAACGTATTCTTCCTAGAACTCTTCTGAAAATGTCAAAGGGAAGGAAATAGAAGAACTTTCCGAATTCTGGTGCTTCTTCATTAAATCTAACTGTCCATCTTCCTTTCCACCAAGACATCCATGTACACACCAAAACACTTTAATTAAAGCAAAGACAGAGCACCTCCTCCCCATCTGACATTTCTTGGATGCCCTCGTCTAGACTATGTTGATCTTATGTCTGACCACAGAAATCTCTTACTCATGTAACATTGAGTTGCTAGTTCTCCCATCCCATCTGCCATAGTCAGAGTAGGCTGCAAATCATGATCATGCTACACCCCATACTCATTTTTCTTTTGAATTTTTGTTGCACAGGAGACCCAATCTTTTGTTTGTACTTCGAATGTCCCTTACATAATTTCCTCTTCAGTTGCCAATATTTGAGTTAGTATCCTTCCATCCATGCAGTCTTCCCTCTCTTCTGCAACCCATCTTTTGGTTTGGTCTTGTGTATTGTACCAGGAGCAGAAACCTCCATTCTGTGTCATATCAGGTACAATGGCAAGGGTCTGTTAACTAAGACCCACCTAAGACCCATCATAGGGTTGATAACTAATCCTCACTTCCATGTAACTCTTAATCAGCAACACCAAGATTGGTGTAAATTTTGAGGCTGTCTAGGGTGTCAAATGTTGAAGAGAAAGTAGTTTCTAAATTCTCCCAAATTCGATTTCAGCTCTTTAGCAGCTACCTTGTGTTAGGCAGATATGCTTCTTCCTTGGTGGTTAAATTGCCCAAGGATGAGAACAAGCAGAGGCTTTGAAGTAACTATTCTGTTAATTAATAAAGACCTCTCAATAGTAATCTGTATGTAAACATTTGCATGAAACAGAAAATCACCTTGTGCTGGTTCTCGTATTGTCTTTTTTATAGTCTTGTTTTTATTTGTATATTATCCTGCTACATGTATTTATTTCTTCCTTTTCTTAATTTCTTCTTGTCCACTCTATATCTTCACTAGGTTGCCAGCAAGTGAGTTCAAGGGTGGTGGCAACCTAAAAGTATATATACTCTGTAGCACCTAGCGTAAAGATGGATTCATTGTGAATATAGAGTTCTTACTGGCAATGAAATACCTTCTTAGAGTGGCTGGAAAATATGACATTTCATTAGTGATTGATAAATTTAGGTGACCATGTTATCACAATTGTTAGTTCACAAACAACTATCCTTATCTCATAGCTATTTTCTAGATAAGATTATAACATTATGGGATTTACTTAATTAGAATTACTTTTTTTCTGTTCTGAATATCAAGATGACTTTCATGTTCACATAAAGCAAATAATTTACCATTGCTTAAAATCAAGATGTGCATTAATTTATACATGAAAGATAATCCCTTGATTGAAAAAGGCTAATTGGGGTTAGCTTTTGTTAGTACAGAATCATGAAATAGCTTTGATAGATTTTAGCATATGGATAAATCGCTTCTCCAAACTTCCCACAATGAAGACTATCTTTCAGTTGGATATCCTTTAAAGAATTTGATGCATAAAGAAAAAAAAATCTTATCAGGCATAAAATGTTTGTCCATTTCCTTTTGATATGAATAATGAGTTCCCTATCCTATTAACAGAGGTTAAACTCATGTATACGAAAGAGATGGGGTTCCAGTGTAGGTTTTTTCCCTTTCCTTTTGCCTATTTCATTTTGACTTTAGGACTAACAAAAACAAGTTTAAATCACTTCCTCAGTGCAGTCATCATCGATCACCTATTCTAATAGCACTGTTCGTAAACAAAACTCATCAAATAATAGGCTCTAATATTTAGTCATTTCACATAAATCGTTTTTAGGATCGATTCACTTTCACCCTTACAAATAATGTAACTTCTTTTCGGAAGAGAATTATGGTGATGAAAATAATCACCATTTCCTCTTTTTTCTTTTTTTAAAAAGCATACTTAGTCTGACATTCAATATTTAATTTATAAAATCACTTTAGGTTGGACATTTCATTACTTGGAAATGTTGGTATCTCAACGCAGCATTTTAATTGTTAGACATTTTAAACTTTTAAGGCATTTAGAAAGCTATTATAGTAATACAGAAATGGGGTAATGAGAGTTTGAACTACAACAGGGCAGGAGGATTTTTTTTTAATACTTCAAGTTCTTTGGTACATGTGCAGAATGTGCAGGTGTGTTACATAGTTATACATGTGCCATGGTGGTTTGCTGCACCCATCCACCCATCATCTACATTAGGTATTTCTCCTAATGCTATCGCTCCCCTAACCCCCAACCTCCTGACAGGCCTCAGTGTGTGGTGTTACCCTCCCTTTGTCCATGTGTTCTCACTGTTCAACGTCCACTTATGAGTGAGAACATGTGGTGTTTGGTTTTCTGTTACTGTGTTAGTCTGCTGAGAATGATGGTTTCCAGCTTCATCCATGTCCCTGCAAAGGACATGAACTCATCCTTTTTTATGGCTTCGTAGTATTCCATGGTGTATATGTGCCACATTTTCTTTATCCAGTCTATCATTGATGGGTATTTGGGTTGCTTCCAAGTCTTTGCTGTGGTGAACAGTGCTGCAGTAAACATACATGTACATGTGTTTTTATAGTAGAAGGATTTATAATCCTTTGGGTATATACCCAGTAATGGGATTACTGGGTCAAATGGTATTTATGGTTCTAGATCTTTGAGGAATTGCCTCACTGTCTTCCACAATGGTTGAATTAATTTACATTCCCACCAACAGTGTAAAAGTGTTCCTATTTTTCCACTTCACTTCCAGCATCTGTTGCCTCCTGACTTTTTAATGATCGTCATTCTAACTGGCATGGGATGGTATCTCAATGTTGTTTTGATTTGCATTTCTCTAATGACCAATGCTGATGAGCCTTTTTTTTTCATATGTTTGTTGGCTGCATAATTGTCTTCTTTTGAGAATTGTCTGTTCGTATCCTTCACCCACTTTGTGATGGGGTTGATTTTTTCTTGTAAATTTGTTTAAGCTTCTTGTAGATTCTGGATATTAGCCCTTTGCCAGATGGATTCATTGCAAAATTTTTCTCCCATTCTGTAGGTTGCCTGTTCACTCTGATGATATTTTCTTTTACTGTAGAAGCTCTTTAGTTTGATTAGATCTCATTTGTCAATTTTGGCTTTTATTGCCATTGCTTTTGGTGTTTTAGTCATGAAGTCTTTGCCCATGCCTCTGTCCTCAGTGGTATTGCCTAGGTTTTCTTCTAGGGTGTTTATGGTTTTAAGTCTTATGTTTAAGTCTTTAGTCCATCTTGAGTTACTTTTTGTATAATATATAAGGAAGGGGTCCAATTTCAGTTTTCTGCATATGGCTAGTTTTCCCAACACCATTTATTAAATAGGGAATCCTTTCCCCATTGCTTGTCTTTGTAACGTTTGTCAAAAGATCAGATGGTTGTAGATGTGTGGAGTTATTTCTGAGGCCTCTGTTCTGTTCCATTGGTCTATATATCCTGTTTTGGTACCAGTACCATGCTGTTTTGGTTACTGTAAACTTATAGTTTGAAGTTAGGTAGTGTGATGGCTCCAGCTTTGTTCTTTTCGCTTAGGATTGTCTTGACTATATAGACTCTTTTTTTGTTCCATATGAAATTTAAAGTAGTTTTTTTCTAATTCTGTGAAGAAAATCAATGGTAGCTTCATAGGAATAGCACTGAATCTATAAATTGCTTTGGGCAGTGTAGCCATTTTCATGATATTGATTCTTGCTATTCATGAGCATGGAATGTATTTCCTTTTATTTGTGTCCTCTCTTATTTCCTTGAGCAGTGGTTTGTAGTTCTCCTTTATGTCCTTCACATTCCTTTAAATTGTATTCCTAGGTATTTTGTTCTTTTTGTAGCATTTGTAAATGGGAGTTCACTCATGATTTGGCTCTCTGTTTGTCTGTTATTAGTGTATAAGAATGCTTGTCATTTTTGAACACTGATTTTGTATGTTGAGACTTTGCTGAAGTTGCTTATTTGCTGAAGTATGAATTAGAGAGATTTGGGGCTGAGACGATGGGGTTCTCTAAATTTACAATCATATCATCTGCAAACAGAGACAATTTGACTTCATTTCTTCCTATTTGAATACATTTTCTTTCTTTCTCTTGCTTGGTTGCCTGGCCAGAACTTCCAATACTATGTTGAATAGGAGTGGTGAGAGAGGACATCCTTGTCTTGTACTGGTTTTCAAAGGGAATGCTTCCAGCTTTTGTCCATTTAATTTGATATTGGCTGTGGGTTTGTCATAAATAGCTCTTATTATTTTGAGATACATTCCATCAATATCTAGTTTATTGAGAGTTTTAACCATGAAAGAGTGTTGAATTTTATCGAAGTCCTTTTCTGCATCTATTGAGATAATCATGTGGTTTTTGTCATTGGCTCTGTTTATGTGATGGGTCACATTGATTGTTTTGTGTATGTTGAACCAGCCTTGCATCCCAGGGATGAAGCCAACTTGATTGTGGTGGATAAGCTTTTTAATGCACTGCTGGATTCAGTTTGCCAGTATTTTATTGAAGATTTTCACACTGATGTTCATCAGGGAAATTGGCCTGAGATTTTCTTTTTTAGTTGTGTCTCTTCCAGGTTTTGGTATCATGATGATGTTGGGCTCATAAAATGAGTTAGAGAAGATTCCCTCTTTTTCTATCGTTTGGAATAATTTCAGAAGGAATGGTACCCTTTGTACCTCTGGTAAAATCTGGCTGTGAGTTCATCTGGTCCTGGGCTTTTTTTGGTTGGTAAGTTATTAATTACTGCCTCAGTTTCAGAACTTGTTATTGGTCTATTCAGGGATTTGACTTCTCCCTAGCTTAGTCTTGAGAGAGTGTATGTGTCCAGGAATTTATCCATTTCTTCTTGATTTTTTAGCTTATTTGCATGGAGGTATTTATAGTATTCTCTGATGGTAGTTTGTATTTCTGTGGGATCAGTGGTGATGTTCCCTTTATCATTTTTTTATTTTTATTTTATTTTATTTCATCTTTGAGTCTCACTCTGTCACCAGGTTGGAGTGTCGTGGCAGGATCTCTGCTCACTGCAACCTCTGCTTCCCAGGTTTAAGTGATTCTCTTGCCTCAGCCTCTCAAGTAGCTGGGACAACAGGTGCACACCACCATGCCCAGCTAATGTTTTTGTGTGTATTTTTAGTAGAGACAATGTTTCACCACAATGGCTAGGATGATCTCGATTGCCTGACCTTGTGATTCTCTCGCTTCAGCCTCCCGAAGTGCTGGGATTACAGGCATGAGCCACTGTGCCCGGCCAATCATTTTTTATTGTGTGTATTTGATTCTTCTCTCTTTTCTTTTTTATTATTCTAGCTATCAGTCTATTTTGTTAATCTTTTCAAAAAAAAAAAACTAGTGGGCAGGAGGATTTTTAAAGGATAGGATAAATATAACAACAAAAAAAGTTACCATCCCAAATTAATGGGAACTAGAGCCTGGATATATTGATAGGGAGATAAATAATTATCTCAGTCAGAGATAACTGAGATTTAGAGAATGAACAGTGATAGCAGTGTAGAAAGAATGATCAAATAAGGCCCTTGTTTGAGGGTTTGTAAATGTTGAATTTTGAAGTTAAAGAGCAGGGACACACTTAAGAGCAAATATATATAGGAAACACAAGTGAGACTTTAGTTATAGTAGAGATCAGAGCTAGAGATTTAGATTGGAAGGTTACTTCAGAAACAGCAGTTTACATAGCATTAGTTATTTCCATTATTTCTCCTTTTCTCTCATTTTGTTGGCTTCCCTGTGCTTTGGTTCAGAGAATCATTTACTTAAAATAAGGTATAAAGAATACATTTGGGGAGCTTTGATTGATGCACTGGCTCATCAGTTGGTTAGTTGATTTGTTGGTTGATTGATTGATTGATTCATTCATTCATTGATACTTCGTGAACCAAAGGATGCTTTGATTTGAATACAGTATTCAGTGAAACATAATTCTGCCTTTGAGGAGCTTAAAATCCAGTGAATATAGGGGTGTTTTGTGTATCTATTGCTGCGTAACAAACCACCCAAAACCTTGTTGCTTAAAACAATGACAATTATTTATTGATTCATGATGTTTTAATTTTGGCAGGGCTTCATGAGTTAGCTTGTCTCTGTTCCATGAGGCATCTGTTGAGGGTGGAACATCCAAGATGAGTTTACTTTTTCACTTGCAAATCTGGTACCTCTGCTGGAATGGCTGGAGCATGAGGTGATGTTTGAGCTGAGTTTTGAAGGACAAATACCAGAGGACAAGTGAGGGAGGGAAAAATAACAAAAAGAAGTGTCATTTGGAAGGCTGACAAACAGGATACAGCATGATGCATTCAGGGAACTGGAAGTAGGTCAATGACATAAAGGGGCAGGGAGAAGAGGGGCAGAAATAAAAATATGTAATTAATTGTAGAAACTGCATCTGCAGAACCAAGCAGGGCTCAGATCACAAAGGGTCAGGTTTGTTGAACCAGAATGAGCCTTAAGCTCTTTTTGTCTCTAATGATGATGTCAACAGTTAAGAATGTGGAGGAAGAGGAGTTTCTAGGAAATCAGAAGTAGCAGACATAGTAAGGTAGGAAAGAAAATCAGGAGAGAGGGTTATCACAGAAATCAAAGAGATTTTTAAGAAGGATAATGTGACCAACAGGATCAAATGCTCTAATGAGGTAGAGATTTTTAAGAAGGATAATGTGACCAACAGGATCAAATGCTCTAATGAGGTAAAGAAAGATGAGGCATGAAAAGTGTTCATTACATTTAGCCATGTGAAGTAGTGGTCAGTGGCCTTGTTAAGACCAGTTTTTATAGAAGCAGAAGCCAGATTACAATGGATTGAGCATTTAATAGGTGGTAAGGAATTGGAAGAAAGGAACAAGAGAGCAGTAGCTACAGTAAGATGAGGATGGAGAGAGTTTGTTGTTTGTTTAAGAGTCCTTGGCATGCTTTAATATTATGTTAATAGCAACTGATAAATGGTTAAGAAATAGGCTGGGTGTGGTGGCTTCCACCTGTAACTCCAGCACTTGGAGGCCAAGGTGGGTGAGTTGTTTGAGCCTAGGAGATCAAGACCAGCCTGGGCAACATGGTGAAACTTCATCTTTACAAAAACTAGAAAAAATTAGCTAGGCATGGTGGCACATGCCTGTAGTCCCAGGTGTTTGGGAAGCTGGGGTGGGTGAATTGCTTGAGCCCAGAAGATTGTGGCTAAAGTGAGCCATGATTGTGACACTGTCACTGCACGCCAGCCTAGACGACAGAGGTAGACTCTGTCTAAATAAAAAAGAAGGTATACATTTATTAAGTGCTTTTTAGGCCTATGGGTAAGGAAATTGAAACTCAGAGAAGTTAAGCAGCTTGTTCCAGGTCATATAGCTAAGAAGAAAAGGAGCAGGTATCTGAACCTAGGTCCCCCTTGTTAGAGCTCATGTGCTCTTAACCACTAGACACAGTGATAATGACGATGATGACAAGGAAGGGACTCTCCCACTGAATTTAGGCAAATGAACTGGACGTGGAGTATGCACAGCCTATAATTATTGGTGCCTTAGTTTTCTAATATTTGAAATAGGTTTAATGGTAATGACTCATGCTCTACATCACAGGTGAGGTAAAATTAAAATAATAGCAAAAATAGCTTTAAAAAGATGTGAAGTTTTTACATTTATAAAATTCTGTATTCTAAACCTTTTTTCAAGTTCTAAATTAAAGATATTAATGAATTACACTGAGAATGTGTAAGCTTTTTTACTTAGGCATGCTTTGCCACTTTTTTACTTGTGACGGTGGATGTTAACATCACCTGCTTCTTAAATCAGCCATCTATTTTAGTCTGGAAGTAACAGAGATGAAGAACAAGTGGGCTTAGCCTTGGCTACTGTTGGGAAGAATAATCATATTTTCGCAGCTTTTCATTTCAGAAAAAGGAGAATGTCTTATGTAAACACACATTAAGCCCAGCTTGTGGAAAATGCTTTCAAGCAGTTTTTGCGATATTTTGACAAACATTGCAATGATACGTAGGTGAGAAAAATGGCTCAAGGGAAAGGAAATTAATGATGACTGGGAAGAAGCCAGCCACACGATTATACATGTGCAAGATCAGTTTTTGGAAAAACGTTTTTATTTTTCCTACCAGTGCTTTAGTTGTCAAATATTAAAAAATTAAAATACATCCAAAAGAAAATTGGCCTGTGGGAAAGACAGCAGTCAGGGTTATCCAAACATTAGAAAACACGGAGTTGTCCCACCTACTACCAGCACCAGTGAGAAACTGCAAAATGATGAAAATGCATATGTTGCAGACTGGGCCATCTGTTCTAGCTACCACTGGCCTGGTCACTGTTTGGAATGGAGACACCTGTCAGACCTAGTCACATGTTGCAGGAAGCCTAGTTGTTGGTGTTTTGGCAGGTCATTCTCTCCTCCGAATAAATGTGAAACAAATATTTTGGCATTAGGAAGCTTGCATATTCCTGCCAATGGAATATGAAGGTGTGGCTTGGTTCCCTCACAGTGGTAGGCAATCCCATAGCACTTCATTCGAACATCAGAACATTAAAAACAGAGATGTTGTCTCTACCCTTGCTAACTCCAGTTATCTCTGCCTGATTTATAAAACATAAGAGGAAGGAACAGTAGCAATATGAATAAGGTAGCTAATATTTGTCTCAGGTATTATCTTAAGCACTTTGTGTGTATTAGCTCAATTGTTCTATTACAAATACTTTGAAAGAGGTATAATCTGTGTAAAAATTAAAGTTAGGCGAGTTTAAGTTACCTACCCAAAATCATACAGGTAATTAACTGAGATTAGAATCTGGGCCTCTCTAACTGCAGAGCTCAGTCTTTTAACCATAAAGTTATACTCCTTTTTCTGTCCGAATAGGATGTAGTTAATGATAGTTTACACATAGCTTGAAATTCAAGATAGCTTAGACATATCTGTTACCCTTTGCATTTATAAGCATTAGGGTCTCAGACTGAGGTTCACTTTGTTAGTAGAAGCCTGAGTTATGACTTCACTCCAACTCTGGTGTTTGAAGACTGACCAAGAGGAGAACCAAACTCCGATTATCTTCCTGCTTGTCAGGAAAGAGGTAAATAACAGAAAATCAGTCTAGGTTAGGTCTGCAGTCAGAAGCAGATACTCTGCTGGAGGCAAACACTTGGACAGATATTTTTAAAAGGACTTTGGGAATCTACCTTACTTGAAGACAAGAAAAGAAATTACTGAATTTTAGTGTGTTAATATCCCACCCCCCATCCTGGGTACAAATGATGGTGTAATTTTGATGTATCTGTTGGAGGTAACTTAGAACTAACAAGAAATTTTTTGTCCTGCAATCATTCCCATCAGTGTGCCACAGCCTGTGTTGCTGGATCCTCATTTACACACCTCTAGTTAGTGCCCCAGGTGAGGTCTCTAGTGAAGACCTACTCTCGTTTCTGGAGCAGGCAGTGACTCCTCCATCACATTATGAGTCACTTCCCAGGAACAGCTGTGAGATAAGCATACCCGGAAGTTGGGAGGAGGAGATAAATACCAATAGTTGATAAATATCCCACAATTTGATAAATATTTATCAAAGTAGACACGAAAGATACAATGTTGGCTAAGTCACAATGGTAGCTTGAGGGTAAAGTGGCTGTGCAAAGGTCAGGGGAAGAACGAATACTACATTACAAGGATATAAGATCGACAGAGTTTCTTCTTAGCTAAGTCATAAAAAAAATGCTTAATTGTGGGTGTGAAACTGAAGGATCAGAAAGAGTGGTGTTTCAGAAAGAGGGACCAGGCCAGGCACAGTGGCTCATGCCTGTAATCTCAACACTTTGGAAGGCAAGACAGGCAGATCACCTGAGGCCAGGAGTTCAAGAACAGCCTGGCCAACATGGCAAAGGCCCATCTCTACTAAAAATATGAAAAATTAGCTGGGTGTGGTGGTGGTGCATGCCTGTAGGCTGAGGTAGGAGAATTTCTTGAACCCAGGAGGCAGAGGTTGCAGTGAGCCAAGATTGCACCACAAGGCAAGGGAGGTAGGGAGGCAGGGAGGTGGGGCGTGGGGGGGGCGGCGGAGAGAGAGAGAAAAGAAAAGGAAAGAGAAAAGAAAGGAAAGAAAGAATGAAGGAGAAAGAAGGAAAAGAAGGAAGGAAGAATGGAAGGAAGAATGGAAGGAAGGAATACAGGGAAGGAGGCAGGGAGGGAGGGCCTGGAGGCAGGAGAGAGCACTGCCGTTTGAATAACTGTAAGGAGTTTAGGATGGCTGGAGAAGAGATGGAAGGTGGGATCCTGAGAATAAAGCTGGAGTCAGACTTTGAAGGGTCTTATGGGCCATACTAGGGAATTGGACTTGCTATTTCAGCAGGGAAGTTGTATAATGAATTTGCACTTTAGAAAAATCACTCTGGGCTCTGGAGAATTGAGTCGAGAAGGTCAGGAATGGAGGAGGGAGACTCAACAGTAATACAGGAAAGAAAGAAGAGCGGAGCCAAGGTGGTGGCAGAGGGAATGGAGAGATGTACATAGGCCTAAGAAATACTAGACAAATAAAATCGACAGTTTTGGAAGCTGGAGTTGAAGGAGAGTGAAGGGTCAAAGGTAACGCTCAGGTTTCTGACTTGAATATAAAGTGATGATATTCACTCTGGCAGGCAGCCCATCACGAGCGAATAAATTGAGGCAGGCAGGATATTCAAATGGAAGTGTCCAATATGCAACCGTAAGGAGCTCGGGGAGGGGGGATTGTGGCTTGAGACATAAACTTGGAAATGAATTATTTTCCATAGATGACAAGTGAAGCCATAGGCCTAGATGAGATCATCCTGCAGGAGAAAGGGAGAAGAGAAGTGTGTGTTAAACTCTGAGGTGTACCAATATTTATGGGAGAGGCAGAACAGGAATTTGCATACAACCCTGAGAAGAGACAGGTAAGAGGTAGAAGACACTGGATGGGGTCATGGGGGAGTATCCCAGAGGCTGAGGAAGAGAGCATTTCCAGAAGGGGTGAGGGAGTAAGGAGGTCAAAGCTATGGAGAAACTAAGTGGAGTAAAGCCTGAAAAGTGTCTATAGGGCTTGGCAGCATAGAAGCTGTTGGTGACCTTGAGTTAGATTTTCTCTACTGAGAAAGCAATAAGTGAAACTAACTTAAAAAAAGTTAAGCCTAAAGTAGTGCTTTTTAACCAGGGTTTTTCTCTTAAAAAAAAAAAAATCTATCTATCTATCTATCTATATAGATATATATATAGTAGGTGTTTTATGTGATTTGATAATTTTTTAATATTTTGAAACAGAGTTTTTTTTAGTTAATATTAAACATCACAAGGTATATTTCTGAAAACAGCTCTCTTATTAAACTTTTTAGCTGGAGATTAGTAAGTCACATGTTCACACAGTGCAAATAAAATCAACCATGCATCAGGCCTGTTAATGCTCAGTGTAATTTTAAAGTATTACTAATGTCAACAGAAGAAACAAGAGCAATAAAATCTTAATGACACTAATAATTATATTTGATAGTATTTTGTACTTTATATATTTAAGCATAAACAAAAGCATATAGACCAATAAATACTTTTGGAGGAACAGGAGGTAACTGTGATTGAGGAAAATAATAATTTACATCTGTGTGTGTGTTCAGAGCTTTCAACAATATAGCAAACCCCCAAATTAGTGCTCCAAATCTTTATCTTGTGAGAGCTTGCCCTTGTGTATGGCCTTTCACAGACATGTGTATTTACAGGATGAAGCTAACATATATTTGCAAGGGATAAAAAAGATATATTCTGACATTTCATCTTAATTGAATCCCTTAACAAAATGGCTTTCTTTTCATCTTTCTGTACAAGTTAATCCTAAAAAAGTATCAGTAACAGCCAATTGTTAGAGAAAGTGAAAGACAGAAGCTAGAATCCGTAGTCCCTTAGGAGTACATAATCAAACAAAGAAATCTCCACCCTGCAACAAGAACATCGTAGTTACTTCGAATTCCTGTTGTTGTGTTGTCTTTAGAATACTTCTGAAGAATGCTTGCAGGAAAGTGGCTTTTATGTGATGTTGCATTGACTCTTGGGGGTTGTCTCTTACATGTGCTTAAAATATGAATTATGCCCTAAGCCTCTTGAATCTCTTCAGAATCATCTTACTGCAAGGAAATTTCATTCTCTTGAATTGTTTCAGAATCATCTTACTCCAAGGAAATTTCATTTAGCAGGTCTCAAGGTGATTTCCATTCATCAATTATGAAAGAGATTCAGGGTTTTGAGTTTTAACTGGTTGCAGTCTTTGACATTTCCAGACTATGCCTGAAAAAACAAAATCCCTTAGTCTTAGGTATATTTTCTTTTGCCATGGTCATTTAAGAAGTAAGTTGTAGGTTTATATCAACTTGGTAGTTTTAAAAAGGCTTTTTACATTTGTTTAGATTAGAATTAATATTTAGCACCTTTTTGGAATAACACGTTAAATATCTGTTAAGTATAGGGCCAATCTGTATTTAATGTTTGACCAGTATTTCAAAAATGTAGTCTGTTAAGATGTTTGAAATTTGGAATCTCTTAGTCAAAAATATATTCATATACTGTATGTAGAATATAAGTAATAAGTGAGTATGTGAATAATTATCATTATATCTCATTTTTTTACTTTGCATGGTAGTAAAATGAATGTAATATTTCTAATATAGAGTCTACTATTTAAAATCTCTAGCAGATCTCCAGGAATAAAGAAATGTTAAAATATGCCAATGAACAAAGCATTTGCCCTTTCTTCCAAAGATGAACTGATATCATGTTAGTGAAATAGTGGTTGCTAAAATGTTGTTTTGCTCTTCTGTTCTCCTTCTCTCTCTCACACTCGTCTCTTCATACTTTATACCTGAAGCCTAAAGTAAAAATGTTTCCCACAAGAGTTCTGTGACCCGTTGCTGTTGTTGGCGTTTGATGGACTAGCTCACTCAGTGCTGCCTTTCCACTCCTGCCCTCCCTGGTCTTCGGTGGGCCAGGAAGCAAGCAAGTCCCTGAGGCAAAGTGGTCATGCTTCTTCTGAAGCTGGAGACCTACAAATCCATGACTGTTCTATTAACATGGCCAACGTGGCCTCTTGCTTTGGAAATACGTTCTTGGTAGTTAAAGATTGTGTGATCCACATGTCACTTTAGTGATTATATTGCTGAAAACAGAATGGTAAGTTGTAAAATATAAATTTGGTTGCTATTATTTATTTATAATCTATCACTCCCCACTTATGAGCAACTACTTACAATATAAAAATAACTACAAGAGGTAGTCCTCAAAGTAAAGAATGAAAAATGGTTTCTTTACATTCTTTCATTCTTTTTGAAAGACTAAAAAGAAAATAGAAAAAGAACTAGAGGTGCACCTTAATTATTCAGTTAACTACTTTAGTTGAGTACTAAATTTAACCCTGAGGCATTTCCACTTTAGCCAACTGGTACTTGACTAGATAACCCACTATAGTCAATCTTAAAACTGGACCAAATAGATTGGGTTTTTACATATTGGACAGTGTAACAGGAAAGGTAAGCTTTATGATCACCCCTGTTTTCTGCCTGAGACAGTTTCCTAATTACAGAGCAGTGAGCAGGAGTCCAGAAAACAAAGAAATTCATAACTAGGCACACTGTAGTCAATTGGAAATCAAAGCTAAAGAGAAAATATTTAAAGCAGCCAGAGGAAGAAATATAACTTACACATAAATAAAAGTGCTTATTTCTTGTCAGAAACAATGGAAGCCAGGAGACTGATGACACTATTAAATTGCTAAAGAAAAAGAAAATTTTTTTCTGTATTTTCTGTATGAAATTGCCAATATCATGAATAGAAAAGGAGAACCATAATGGTGGAAGAACATGATGTTCAGTTATGTTCGCATGAACCTAAAGAAACAGTGTGGAGGCAGGCGCGATCAGCCGAACTCTAGGGATTTGATGGTGTTGCTTGGAAGGCATCCATACCTGCATTTTGCATTCTTCATATGTGATCATACTGCCAAAGAAAAAACATTTCATCATTTGTTGTAAATAACACTTTTCCCCAGACCTACCATAAAGTTTCTGTGATGTATTTTTTCCAGTTGCCATAAAAATTACTGAGTTGCATCAAAAAACAAAACCAAAAACTGTAAGCCCAGAAGTTTATATGCATCATAAATATCCTGAAAATAAAAATTACAAAGATATTTTTGGATAAGTGAAAGCTGAAATAATTCATTCTCATTAGATTTGTACAGCAGAGAATTCTAAACAACATTATTTCAGATAAAGGGAGATGATAGTAGGTGAAATCCTAGATCTATATGAAGTTAAAAAGGTATAAAGAACAGCACTGGAAATGGTATAAAAGTGGGTGAATATTAAACAGTGGGTTTTTAATCCTTGTAATTTCCTAAAAGGAAGAAGGAAAAACAACATTAAAATGTGGGGCTTAAGATACCTATTTACTGTATCACTTCACAGCTGACCCTGTTAACATCCTTCTTCATGCTTCAACTTCTTATTTAACAGCTTTAAACTCCCCATTCTACACTTCTGTAAGATTATTACTTGCCCCCAACCCTTTATGCACAGAGGGGACAAATAAGCAGTGAACTGAAATCTAACCGTATCTATAATCATACCAAATATAGATAAACATTCCAATTAAAAGGTGTATATTTTCAAACTGGATATAAAAATTAAGATCCCCGTGTATCTCATCACAAGAGTGCATTTTAAATAGAAAAAATGCAAATAGATTGAACCTGTGCAAACATTATGTATCAGAACTTCATTTGGCTATATTAATATGAAACAAAATGTCATGACAAAGATCATTACAAAAGATAAGAGGAACATTTCATGAGTATAAAAGGCGTGATTCAGTAAAAAGTGATCCTAAATAACATATATATGTACTGTTTAACAGTCTCAGAATTCATGAAGCAAAGCCTTTGAAATACCTAAGAGAGAAATAGACAAAGCCAAAATCATAGCTGGAGATTTTAAATTTAACTCTGAGTTCCATAGCATACCAGGCCAAAATAAAATGATAATTATTATTGTTGTATAGTTCTGATTAGTGAAGGGTGATCTGGATGGACAGACTTTCTCTAGCACTAAATTCTGAGAGATACTTATGGTGCAAATAATTAAACTAAGGACATTTTCTTAGTACATGAAGATTCTGAAATGTTGTGAAAACAGTTTTCACATGGAGTTTCTTGTTTTACATTTTCTATACAATAAAATTTAGCAAAATATATTTAATTCATTTATGTATACAGGTAGGTTTAGAGAACACTATTTTGCCTTTTAAATTGACTTAACAACAGACAAAGAGTTTGGGAAGCCTAAAAATATTAACATGGCCCTGGGAAGCTTTCTTTGGATATCAGATGGTTCAACTAAATGTTTAGCTTGGTGGGTTTGAGGCTGAATTTCCAAATTGGTTCTCAATATCCTATTTGATTGATTAAGAAGAGACCCACGTGTTGTAGGTTGCAGAGATGCAGGTGGCACTTCATTGTGAAAATCTAGGAGTTCTCTGTATTCGTGTCCGTATGGAGTGCCATCCACTCATGCATGGAGGTGGCCTTAGGGGTGCCTTTGGGAAGAGCCAAATTTCTTCTCAAAATAGAGCTTTGAATTTTGTCAAGCACTTGGACAGAGCAGGAGGGTACTTGGCGCCAGGAGGAAAAAAGACTTTGAAAAGGGAGGTGGGAGGACACAGTGGATGGATTTGGCTGACTTCACAGCATTGCCTGGGGTCTACTCTGGTTTGGAATATGAATTAGGCAGTTTGTGATTGGTACACATTGTTTTATCACAAGTCTCTCTCTTACTATTCTGTAAAATGAAATAAAGAGTATATCCACTTGTATGATTACTAAACATCATAGCCTCCTGCAGTCAAGGAGAGAATAAATTTCAGGATGGCACAGAGGAAAATAAGCTAAATCGGGAACAACAGCAAGATTTTAAAAAATAGCATATTTAAAGGTAAGACTCCTGACCTCCAAGTTAACTTGGATCTATTTCAATGTAAGGAATACTGATTTTTCGTCTAGGAAATATTTTCAGATTTTCACATTTAAATTTTTATTCTTATGTAAGTATAATAGTTGCGTAGAAAACTCTACAATTTTGATCCAGCACATTTAAAATAATTTGTTATATATATTCCAAAACAAAAAGTAGCACAGAATCTTCTATGACTTCATATTTGTATGCCCCAAGGACAGATAACCTGTACTTTCTGTTTTGTTTTTAGTAAGGCAGTATAATGAGCTAATCTTTCTCTTAGGGGTTGACATTTTGAGGGACTATTATCAAATTGGGAAATATAAATGGTCTGGTTTATCAAGTTTCTCTTTTTAAATGAAGGTAGTGCCTCATGGTTTGATTGCACTCTCTACAGGGATAAGAGCACATAAATAATATTCATTTTGTAACAAGATCCATGCAGAAATGTTTAGTTAAATTGCTTCAGGTAAATATTAACTGTCACATACTCAGCTGTTGCAGAACTCATGCAACATCTATTCAGTGATGATCAAGAGATGGATGTAATCTAATTTCAGTGTTAACAGTTCTCATTTTTGGTTAGGGTTACTTAATTTTAAATAACACAACCACATTTTACATATCTCATGGTGTTTAATCCATGAAACATATTGACCTATTATGGCAGTACATAGGGATAGCTAATGATTCCATGTCTCATTAATTAACAAACAAAGCACTGTCTAATTCTGTGTCTCTAGAGTGTGCATGTCAGGGATCGGGACAGGCTTGTGTAGCCATGATAGAAAGCAGACAGGATGATCCACTGGATGATGTAGAGAAAATATTAGAACTTCTACCTATATATTGTTTATTATCAGTTCATCCTTTTAGGATTTCTAATTTGGGGTATGTTTTGTAATGCACATAATAGTATATCAATTAGTGCATTATAAAAGACATACATTTTGGGGGACATGTTATAAAAATATTTCCGATAGGGATGCCCTGATTATTGATCCTAATTACACCTATTCTTTTGACTTATAATACAAAAATAAGAAAAATAACCATTTAGTTATTTATTTTGGCTACCTAAATGATTTACATCGATCCCTAAAGAGAAGTCAGCTCATGCTTCTTGTCAAGCATGCCCCAAAGCAAGTCCTAAAACTGCACCTTAGCTTGGTTTGAGAGAACGAGAAAGGCAAAGTAAATCTGTGTTGCTGTTTTTCTCAACTTTAACCTGGGTTTTCATTGTTGTTGTTGTATTAAAGTTGTAGTACTCTTTTATATATGGTGACATCGTCCTCACTGCTTGCTTAGTAATAGGCTGGGGATCTTATCATGTTTCCAAGACTAGTTCAAAGACAGAAACTAATATTTTAAAAGAATAATTGTTGCTTTTGTTACGGCTGTCAGTTTACAAAATATTTTAACTGGCATTATTCCATGTGATCCATGTACCATATTATCAATAAAAGATTAGTAATAACTTCATTTTGCAGATAAAGAAACTGAAATCAAGTGGTTGAGTAAATTGATCAAGGTTCTATGGCTTTCAAATGTCAGATTTAGGTGTTATGTCAAAGCACCTTGAATCTAAGTGAAGGGTTTCCCACACTCTGCCTTTCACAGTGAACATTTTCAGTACTATGTTGAATAGAAGTGGTGAGAGTGAGCATCCTTACCTTGTTCCTGATCTTAGAGCAAAAGCTTTTTGGTTTTCACTATTGAGTATGATGTTAGTTGTGGGCTTTTTATATATTGCCTTTATTGTATTGAGGAAATTCCTTCTGTACTTTGTTGAGAGTTTTTATCATGAAAGAATGTTGAATTTGGTCATATGCTTTTTCTGCATCTGTTGTGATGATCATGCAATCTTCATCCTTCATTCTGTTAATGTGCCATATATATATATAATATAATATATAATATATAAAATATATATATGTGCCATATATATATATATATAATAGTATCTTACCTGTTGTGTGTGTATGTGTATATATATATATATATCACATCAGTTTATTTGTGTTTGTTGGAACTATCCTTGCCTCCCCAAAATAAATCCCACTTGATCATGGTATATGATCTTGTATGAGCTGTTGAATTATGTTTCTTAGCATTTTGTTTTAGGATTGTTGCATTTATGTTCATTAGGGATATTGGCCTGTAGTTTTCTTTTAATGTAATACTTTTTTTTGTCTGGCTTTGGTATCGGGGTACTACTGGCCTCATAAAATAAGTTTGGAAATATCCCTTTTTCTTCAAGTTATTGGAAGAATTTAGGAAAGATTGGTATTCTTTTTTAAATGTTTAGTAGAATTCACCAGTGAAGCCATTTATCTGGTTCTGGGATTTTCTTCATTATGAAATTTTTTATTACTGGTTCAATTTTCTTTTCATTAATGCTCTGTTCAAATTTTCTATTTTTTCATGATTCAGTTGTGGTAGCTTGTATGTTTCTAAGAATTTATTCCTTTTTTTTTTCTTTTTTGGGTTGGAGTTCCTCTGATTCCTTGATTCAAGGAATTCTCCTGCCTCAGCCTCCTGAGTAGCTGGGACTACAGGCACCTGCCACCACACCAGGCTAATTTTTGTATTTTTAATAGAGACGGGTGTCACAGAATTTATTTCTTTTGGGCTATGCAGTCTGTTGGTGTATAATTGTTCATAATAGTCTCTTACCCGTTTTATTTCTGTGGCAACAATTGTAGTGACTTCTCTTTCATTTCCATTTTTTTAAGTCTTCTCTTTTTCTTAGTCTGACTAAGGGTTTGTCATTTTTACTTATTTTTTTTAATATACTTTAAGCTCTGGGGTACATGTGCAGAACGTGCAGGTTTGTTACATAGGTATATACATGCCATGGTGGTTTGCTGCATCCATCAACCCGTCATCTACATTAGATATTTCTCCTAATGCTATCCCTCCCCTAACCCCCCACCCCCTGACAAGCCCCACTGTATGATGTTCCCCTCCCTGTGTCCATGTATTCTTATTGTTCAACTCCTGCTTAAGAGTGAGAACATGTGGGGTTTGGTTTTCTGTTACTGTGTGAGTCTGCTGAGAATGATGATTTCCAGCTTCATCCATGTCCCTGCAAAGGACATGAACTCATCCTTTTTTATGGCTGCATAGTATTCCACGGTGTATATATGCCACATTTTTTTAATCCAGTCTATCCTCGATGGGCATTTGGGTTGGTTCCATGTCTTCCATTGTGAACAGTGCCACAATAAACATATGTGTGCATGTGTCTTTATAATAGAATGATTTATAATCCTTTGGGTATATACCCTGTAATGGGATCAATGGGTCAAATAGTATTTCTAGTTCTAGATCCTTGAGGAATCACCACACTGTCTTCCACAATGGATGAACTAATTTACACTCCTACCAGCAGTGTAAAAGCGTTCCTATTTCTCCACATCCTCTCCAGCATCTGTTGCTTTCTGACTTTTTAATGATCGCCATTCTAACTGGTATGAGATGGTATCTCCTTGTAGTTTTGATTTGCATTTCTATAATCACCAGTGATAATGAGTTTTTTTCATATGTTTGTTGGCTGCATAAATGTCTCCTCTTGAGGTGTGTCTGTTCGTATCTTTTGCCCACTTTTTAATGTTTTTTGTTTTGTTTTGTTTTGTTTTACCAAACTCAGTTTTGTTGATTTTGTTCAATTGTTTTTCTGTTCTCTATTTCTGCTCCAATCTTTATTTTCTATGTTCTGCTAACATTAGGCTTAGTTTGCCCTTTTTTAGTCCCTTCAGGTATAAAGTTAGGTTGTTTATTTAAGGAAATCCTGTCATTTGTGACAACACAGATGAAGCTGGAGTATTCATCTGGAGGACATCAAGAAAAGTGAGATGAACCAGTCACAGAAGGAAAATACTGTATCATTCCACTTCTATGTGGTATCTAAAAATGTCAAACTCATAGAAGCAGAGAATAGAATGGTGGTCGTTAGGGGCTAGGAGGAGGGGGAAGTAGGGGTTGCTATTCAACAGGTATACAATTTTAGTTATACATGTGAGTAAGTTCTGCAGGTGTGCTGCAGAGCATTGTACAACCTGTAGTTAACAGTACTGTGCTGGGCACTTAAAATTTTGTTAAGAGGGTAGACCTTGGCCAGGCACAGTGACTTACATCTGTAATCCTAGCACTCTGGGAGGCCAAGGTAGTCAGATCACAAGGTCAGGAGTTCGAGACAAGTCTGGCCAACATAGTGAAACTCTGTCTCTACTAAAAAAATACAAAAAATTAGCCAGGTGTAGTGGTGTGCTCCTGTAATCCCAGCTACTCGGGAGGCTGAGGCAGGGAAATAACATGAACTTGGAAGGCGGAGGTTGCAGTGAGCTGAGATCACACCATTGCACACTATTCTGGGTGACAGTGGGAGACTCCATCTCAAAAAAAAAAAAAAAGTGGACCTCATTTAAGTATTCTTACTGCAATAAAAACATGTTTTATTAACTTTTTCATGATACCACATACATATGGTGCTAAGATGACACTAGCCTTGTTAACTTGGGCTAGTAACTTAAAATTGCATTATAGATGTCTTTGAGTTTTGAGTATTCAATTGTGGTTGAGAGAGACAGAAGGAAGAGTAAAAAGTAAATGATGTGAGTGATCCTACCCACATGTCCACCCAGAGAGCACAATCCTGTGAGTGAAGTTGAAAAGCAAGATGTGAATCTGCTGTTCCTTCAGTTTGTCTGAGTTCTTGCCTGTCTCCAGTAGTGTGAGCATCCCCGAGCTGGATGTAAGTTTATTGTTTAAAGATCCATTTGTTTTGCATAACATGTCATCTTCCTGAAAGCCTGCTACCTAATTTGGTGCTCAGCCAACAAAACAGTGGTTTCTTCCATTGCTACAAAACTTAGAGGATTTTTTTCTTAAAAAATATTGATTACAAGGACTTCTGTGAAACTTAAGATGTGATTCCATTATATGGTCTTGGAGTAAAAATTCCTCATCTGTAGCATGGAGCTAATAATGTACATTTTACTAATCTCAGAGGAGATTCAGGTTAGGAAATGCCCTGAATGTAACTGGGGTCCTTTGGATGCCTCTCTTTAAGCCCCATTCCAAAGCTTTTTATAAAACTCTTCCTTGAAGCTCCAAGGGTTAGTGTCTTATGAAGATGTGGCTAAGAAAAACTGATGTGAGACTCTTTGAAACACTACTCCCATTGCAGGGATACAGGATTTTTGGAATAACAGCCTGGGCCTTGGAGACCTGGGTTCCAGTCTCTGCTCTCTCACTAATGACCTCTGTGACCTTGGACAAATCACTTCACATTTCTGGGTCCCAATTTCCTTACTTGTAAAAGGTGGAGATTAGGTCAGATGCTTGCAGGGCCCTTTCTAGCTCTAACATTCTATGATTCTTTCACATGGTGCATGTGTCAAAATTGTCTTTTGGGTAGATACTATAATGATTATAATTATTCCTCTTGCTTTTATGCTTCATGTCTTTCTTAGATTCGTAAGCATCTTGACACCTTCACTCAAAATGATCCACCTCTTTTTTCAGAGTTGCCAAGCTGATCATTACTGGTGGCCCACATTGCTGCGTATTCTTTTCAGTCTCTTGCTGAGCTTTATTGTCTGAATAGTAGATAACTGACTTCTTAAAGCTTTTCTTCCTTTTGCTCTCTTGGTGTTTGGCCTGTTTCAGCTCTCCCACTGCTTAACCTGTTGGACATTCTGACCCCCAGTAACTGTTGAGATGAACTTGAATAGATGGTCACTCTTCAGTATGTAGCTCTCCCTAAGTAATGCTTTTATTCTTCTACTGGGAGAAGAACCATGTCCATTCTCTGATTTCCTGCCTATTTTGCATCAAATCAAGTGTTTGTATCCACCTTTAGACCATCTGCTTCTGTCTGCCAGCTGCTGGAAGACTGTGTCCTGTCTGGCAATGGATATCCAAGGATTAGATTTCTGTTCTTTCTCAGCTTTCTGTTTCAATATGTTTGACTTTAGGGGAAGAGTTTATGGCATGAAATTTAAATTTTTTTTGCTTCAGTAGAAATAAAAATAAAGTAATTAAGGCCCATCATGTGACATTCACTGGAGACACAAGTGGGAACCATCAATTAGAGAACCTGAAAGATGAAAACATTAAAAGAGAAATGGGTAAAAAATAAAGAGGCATGATAGTGAAAGGAACAGAGAGACAGGGGTGGGAAGAACATGGGGTGGGGTCAGGGAGATCCAGAGAGGGAGAAAGATTGAGAAGATAGAGAGAGAGAGAGAGAGAGAGAGAGAGAGAGAGAGAGAGAGAGAGAGATGCATAAATGGAGTAGACTAGTTCTACAATAGGATGGCCAATACCAAAATTACAAATTAATTCCCAGCTATAACTGCTTGTTATCCACCTGAAGACTATGAACATCTATCAAATGCAATCACATATAAATACTCAGATAATGCTGCAATATTTCAGATTTACTGACAGCCAAGCACTTTTAGATCCATATACTGAAAGGTAAGCCATTCTGTACTACCAGAACAATCTTAGCTTTTTCCTTTTTTAATTAGAAAATTTATACTTTTTTTATTCCACTCTCCTTCTCAGATTTCCTACATCTTGTCCTTATCCAAGAGAGTTTGGAGTTATGACCACAGTGAGCTGTAGCTGATGGGTAGCCACCAAATTCATTCATGAGCCCTCCACTGGCAAAGCTTCACCTTATTTGTGCATACTTCCATGTTTTTAATTTCTTCTTCTCTCCTGCTTCTTTTCAGCTTACAAACATATTCAAAAGACCAAAACCAAAAAATAAACCCTGTACTTGATCTTATATCTCCCTAAAACTATCATCATGCCTCCCAGCTTTCCTTCATCACCAAACTTTATATAAAAATACTACACTTAACTAATTTCAATTCTTCATCTTCTACTCACCACTTCATAACTTATTATAAAGCTTTCTTTTGTCTACCATACTTTCATAAAAGTCAACAGTGACATTCTATGAGCCAAATCCAATTACCTATTTTTAATGTCTCACCTTTCTTGGTCTCTTAGCAATCTGTGACACTGTTGACAGCTTCCTGTATGTGAAACTTCTCTTTTTGCTTTGAAGTGTAAACAGGTTTTTCCTGTTAGTCAGCAGAAGTTTCCTGGATTCAAAATGACCAGCCTTACTGCAACAACTATATGTTACCTAGTATATAGTCAGACAGCGTGCCACTCTCTAAAATATATCTATTACTGAGACATCTAAAACTTACCTATTTCCAAATATTGTGATTCATAGCATAGGCTCTGCCAACCTTTAGGCTTGTTGAAGTCCCACCTCTTCCCTTCTCATCCCTGGAGTGATAATAATGCAATAATTTATAGTACGTTGCATTCTTTCCCAATTTTGAACCATAAGAGCCTATTAGTATACCAGGGATTTGAGACAGTTATTTAAAAAAAAAAAAAAAACTTGAGTAACATTTGTAGTTTCTTGAGATGATTTCACAGAGAATTGAAGGTGTAGTTTAACACCAACTTCTAGGAATCTTAGTACCTTCAATCATAATTACTGTGTATATGACACACAAAAAAGAAACTATTATTTAAAAAGTCCCTGCTCACTCTATGCAAGGGGAGAGAATACCTCCTACTGTGACATTACTTTAGCATTTATAAATTAGCATTTATCGTCTGTCTTTTACTTTAATATTGCTTGTTCTTAAGAATATAAGATTTTTGTTATCACGAGTTTTGCATTTTATATACCTATTTCTGTTATTACATTTTACAGTGCTAAAAACATAGTAGAGTTATCCTCAAGATGTCATGAAATTTTCATAGCAAAGTTATGTTGTTGATTACTTGGAGGAAGTTGACCGGAAGTTAGTAAGTCATCTTTTTAACGAAGATGATGATAATAAATTGCTAAGTTTTAGTTTTTGTCTTAACACTCTTTATTAAAGATGTTTTATTTGTTTTAGAATTACGGTTGGAGCCAGGTGTGGTGGCTCATGCCTGTAATCCTCAGCACTTTGGGAGGCTGAGATAGGTGGGTCATTTAAGATCAGGAGTTCAAGATCTCAAGATCAGCCTAGCCAACATGGTGAAACCCTGTCTCTAAAAAAATACAAAAATTAGCCAGGCAGTAGTGGCACATGCTGGTAATCCCAGCTACCGGGAGACTGAGGCAGAAGAATCACATGAGCCTGGAAGGCGGAGGTTGCAGCAAGCCGAGATTGCACCATTGCACTCCAGTCTGGATGACAGAGTGAGACCCTGTCTCAAAAATAAATAATAAATAATTATGATTGGTACGTTTTTTCAGGAAATCTCTAGCTATCTCAAATTCTAAAATATGGTCTTCTTTAAGAATTAAAAATTTCTATTAGGAATTTTAATAACTATTGTGAAATGTTGAATGTTACACCCCAGAATTATCTAAATGGATCTTAACACTATTCTGGAATTTCAAACCCTATTCTTTCAAACTCTTTGACTTGAAAAATATAGGTACTAATATAACAGCCAAGGTCCGGTGTTGCTTCTGTCTACATTTTCACTTTTGAAAGGAATTTGTTTAAAAATCAGAGAAAGATGAGCACAAAGGAGCTCTTGAGGTGATAGATATATTATAAAATTAGATTATGGTGATGGTTACATTAATTTAGTACTTATTCTTTAATATTACCAATCAATGGTAGCATATAGAGAGATTTCTCACTTATTTTTTATAGCTGCATAGTACTTCATTGTGGTTGCCATGTTTATTTGCCAATCTCCTATTAATGATCTTTTGGGTTGTTTCTAGTTTTTTTGTTTTGTTATTTTCCATAAACAAATATTGTTGTAAAGCAATGATTACCAACTTTTAACATTTAAACAGATTCCTAGACTACCTTCTCAACTTCTGATTCAAGGGATCTTTATTATGTTGAATCACTTTATTTACCCAAGTGTCAATATCCTGTGTGTGTTTAAACTTTTTATTATGACAAATTTACTCACATATAAAACTAGCTCTTACAGCAATGAGCCCTCATGCTACTGTCACTTTATTTCAACAATCATCTCCTCAGAGCCAATTTTGTTCCACTTGTAGCCCCACCCATTTTCCTTTTATCCACTAGATAGATTGTTTTGTGAAGCAAACCTCAGCCTTGAAGTTTGTGACCTTGGTCAAATCACTTACTCTTGCTACTTAATAAGTGAAATGTAGTCATGATCATACATATTTCCAGTAGTGTGCTTAGGAACCACCTCTACAGGATAAAAATAAGCCTGATTGGTAGTGTCTGCCAATTTCTGTGGTGTAAATATTCCTGCTAGGGCCAATTTCAAGCTATCAAAGTGACGTCACTGAATTCAGAGTTGGGAAGAGATGTGTACAATCAGCTTTCTCTAGCCAGTATAAGCCAGGTCTGCCAAACTGCTGCTGCTATTTCACAGGGTTGCAGTGAAGATTTTTTTTAAGTCCCTGTTACAGAGTAAGCATCAATAGATGTAGTTCTAACTTCTTCTTCTTATTTTTTGCCTAATGAAACTACCTCCTCACTTGAGAGAGTTCTTCCAACAAGTTCTTCCACATTACACATTTTTCTGCATCTAAACATTCAGGTTTCAGTACTATCAAAGGACCAATAAAGCAGTGTGATCTCATTTACTGCCTTATTCCATATAATAATTGGCTTGCTACATATTATAATTAAAACAAAAACTTAATGCTTTAATCCCTTAGGGAATATAGTAAAGAAGTGTTAAAGTATTTGCCTCACAGAATTCATGATATGATGAATATTAAGTGTTTTGAGAGTTGAGTATAAAGTTATTTTGGATTTTTTTTTTGGTCTTGTCATCATTAATTACCAACTTCTATTGATAGAAACATCTGGGAATATTAAGAATTTCCATTTATAGTTATATAATGAACAATGTATGACTGATTGAATTTATTGTGGCTAAGCTCTCATGTTTAATGCCAATAAAACAAGTAATTTTACTACACGCCTTTAGAGGATAGAGCTTAATGGTTTACTTACATAGGATTGACATTTTGTTCATGGGGATTTGAGGAATGTTAATTGTTGTCATTGTGAACATTTTTTTTAATGACGTCGTCTTGGTGTCTTACATTGGATATCTTTTATCTGCGTAATCTCAGTGATGGCAAATCAAACAAATGTTGAAACCTTTCTTACTATGTTCTGTGCTTCACTTATTCACATTTTTAAAAACTTGTTAAAGATTTGATGTAAAAACAAAGTTAGGCTTAGAACTCTAGATTTTGTGAAGAAAAGTTAAACTGCCATAAAGTTGTTTCACCATGGGAAATGCAATGAAATGGGATATAGTGTGTGCCATGTTGTTAAAAACCCAAATAACATTATATTATCTTTAATCAAATCTTCATAAGACTAAATATGAAACCTTTAGCTAGGCTCGGTGGCTCACTCCTATAACCCCAACAGTTTAGGAGGCTGAGGAGGGCTGATCATGAGGTCAGGAGATCGAGACCATCCTAGCTAATACAGTGAAACCCTGTCTCTACTAAAATAGAAAAAATTAGCTGGGGGCTGGGGGCATGGGCCTGTGATCCTGGCTACTCGGGAGGCTGAGGCAGGAGAATTGCTTGAACTCGCAAGGCAGAGGCTGCAGTGAGCCGAGACTGCGCCACTGCACTGCAGCCTGGGCAACAGAGAGAGACTCCATCTCAAATAAATAAATAAAGTAAAATAAAATGGAATAAAATAAAATAAAAGCCTTTGAAGATTCCAGATGTGCCAGGCATTGTCATGGTGACACTGAAGTGGCCATTCTTTGACTAGTATTAATATCAGAATTCTGCACACATTTGAGAAATTCCGAAAACATACATATTTTTCTCATTAAAGCTAATCTGATAATTTATGTATTATTTTCCACTTCATTCTCCCCACTCACCTGACCCATTTGTTTTTACTTCAGTTTTAAAGCTGAAAGGAGCCAATATTTGCTAGATTCTCCAATGACTATCCACAGTCATGACAAGCTGAAAATATGGAATTGAGGTGTTTTACCTCCAGTCTTCTGCTTTCTCTGTTCTCTAGGCAAGCCTGTGGTTGCATCTTCATTAAGTGCAGTAAAATGAACAGGAGTTTATTGGTTTTTTTTTTCTGTAGGGCTAGTGTTTGTTCCTAAGGCCGGCTAGATATAATAGGTTTAATTTATTGTAAATAAAATTTGTATCACATTGTCCACTCTTGCCATCATGAAGAATGAAAGCTGTTGGAGCAATGCCATACCGTGGAAGTCTCTTTGCATTTTGTCTGTTCAAACCTGAGTAATTAAGGTGTTGAAATAGGGATGTACAGTGATGGATAAACTAATGATAGTGTTGGTGCAGGTCAGAAAGGAAAAGCTTATGTAAATAAGCTAAGTATTATCATATACTATATGATTTTAATGATGTTTGAGATTCATAATTATAGTCTTCCAACTGCAAAAAATAAGCCTAAAATAGTTCCATTAAAATTATCTTATATTTGAATATTTCTAATTCCTAGCCCCCATTACAAGCCATCAGAGCATTTGGCTTGATTGCTCAAATTTTATAATATTATTTTTGTTAATAATACAACTGTCATGTCAAAGATGAACAGACAGTATATTGAATTATACTAGCTAACATTTGCTCTGCACTTATTATGTGCCAGGGACTATACTAAGACTTTTGTTTATACTGACTCATGTAACCCTCCCAGCGATTCTAAAAACCAGATATTGTTATCATCCCATTTTGCAAATGAGGAAACAAGAAGCCTGGAGAGTCTAAGAAACCTGACCAAGGCCACACAGCTATGAAGTTGTGGAGGCAGGATTTGAGCTCAGGCTGCTGAGTGCCAGCCCTGTTGTACTTAACCATTACACTACACTGCATCCTGTAGAGATTATTGAAGAACAAACTAGACATGATATACATATATACATTTATTTAAATTCCATAGTTAACTCAGGTGACATAGAAGGAGATTTGAAGATTAAAAAAAACCACTAAAGAGGGCAGTTGTATAAAACATTACTACGTTGTAAATAAGATAAAAATATCAGTGAAGTTACAGCTAGAGAGAAATGTAAAAAATTAACCAAAACCCTGTGCATAGCCTTAAAGATGTGGCTTTTTTCCCCCGATTCCTTCCCTGGTGACTTGTTTTCCTGGAGTAAAACAACTGATTAGCATATTTTATTTCTGTTGTTCATGCCAAGCCTGTTTACCAGAACTGGATTTGCCTGATTGGTGGTGTTTATTGCAGTGCTTGGCGGTCCTCTAAGGAGCACTTAGACGTCAGCTGTAAATCATCTGCTCAGCCTCCCTGACTGTGAGCTCCATACCTCCCACCTGGTGCACTGGGCACAAGTTTCCACACACTCACCATATGCAGGCAGATTCATGCTCAGCCTCTGGAGGTAACACTGCAAATTAGAAGGTGAATTCACAGCTCTCTGGGCAGGCCCTTACGTGTGCAAATCCTGTTCCTTATAATTGGAATTGTGTTTGCAAATCCCTCTACACCCAGGTGAGGTTGTATTATACCCTTGGACGTTGGATGGAAAAGAAAACACAATCTGCTTAAAAGAGGGCAACTCAACTTTCTCTAAAAACTGGACAGTATGACTGTGATTTTTGCAATCACAGCCTTTCAAGGAATGTGATTGCAATCTCAATACTGCAATGGTGCTCTCCTCATTTCTTAACATTCATAAAATTTATGTTCAATGATAGCTTCGATAGAGGTCTTTCCTAGCTATGCAGTGAGTCTTTAGAAGGAGATCTTGATGTTGCCTCTTGTGACATCTTTCTAAGAAACTACATTGTTGTAATGCAAACCTAATCTCTGCTTGACTTATGAGCAGATGATATAAGCAGACAATAACATACGTTGCAAGGGAGGGGTAGTGTAGTTAATTGAGTTGGTAAGTAACCAACTAGGATAGTTTTTACTAATAACTTTTGCTAGGTATAGTTACTTCCTCCTATTTGAAAGCATTTAAATGACAAATTTAATGATCATTATATTATAAATGTGTGTATGTTTTTTCAGAGTTTACCTTAGCTAGTGATTTTCAATTTTTTTAAAAAAAAGTATGTGTGACGATGGGTTAGAACAGGAACATATTCAAAGGACATAAATAGACAAATATACAATTATGCATACATGATAAAAAAAATTTAATAGAGGAATCTAGTAGAAAATATTTGGCCACCAAATACCAAGTTCCAGCTAAATGGGAGGAGAAATAATTATCCTGTGGCACTGTTCCCTGTTTAAAGGCACAGACATGCTTAATTTAAAAAGTCATGCTTACTTCTATGTACAGTTTCCAATTGCAAAGCTAGAGTTTTCTCTAGATACTTTTGTCCACATATTTCCTTTTTTTCTTTATTATTTGTGTGTGTGTGTGTGTGTGGTGGAGTTTCGCTCCTGTTGCACAGGCTGGAGTACAATGGCATGATCTCGGCTCACTGCAACCTCTGCCTCCTGGGTTCAAGTGATTCTCCTGCCTTAGCCTCCCAAGTAGCTAGGCTTACAGGCAGGCACCCTCACACCTGGCTAATTTTCTGTATTCAGTAGAGATGGATTTCACCATGTTGGTCAGGCTGATCTCCAACTTTTGACCTCAGGTGATCCACCCACAGCCTCTCAAAATGCTGGGATTTCAGGCATGAGCCACCATGCCCTGCCTGTTTGCTTTTTGATGTAAATTTCCCTCCACCTCCTGCTGTCTACTCTTCCAGTTTGCCCTTCTCCATTGTATGTGGCATTATATTCTATCGTACCTTGTATTTTAGGCAAATTTGAATGGCAAAATCAAATAGTATTTAGAAAATGAGTTATCCTTATTTGATAGCATCTTCCTAAGGAATAGCTCTTCTATCCGACTGATTCACAGAATGCCGCTCATGCTTTCACTGTCGAAAATGTATTTTTCTGAGTAGGAACACCACAGTTTCCTGGGTTCTTCTTCATTCCCTTGAGGCATGTTGTGGGTTGACATGTATCCCCCCAAAAAGCTGTGTTGAAGTCCTTACCCCTCTTACTTCACAGTGAATCCTGTATTGAAAATAGGGTCATTACAGATATAATTAGTTACGTGAAGATGACTTTATACTGGAGTAGGATGGGCTTCTGATCCAATCTGACTGGTGTCATATTGGATACAGAGACACAGGGGGATGCCATGTTCAGATGGAGAAGCTCAGGAATGCCGGGGGCTACCAGAAGCTAGGAAAGAGGCTCAGGACAGATCCTCCCTCAGGGTCTTCAGAAAGAGCTAACCATGTTGACACCTTGATTTTGGACTGCTAGCCTCCAGAACTGTGAGACAATATATTCCTGTTGCTTTAAGCCACTAACTTTGTAGTAAGTTGCTACAGCAAACCAATAGAAGGCATAAAGCAATAATTTGAATTCAAATAAAAATCCTTTCTGCCTCTGCTCTTAATGGTAGAATCCTTGCCCTTCTCATGCCTTGCCTGGCCTCTTGCAGTAATCTTCCAGGCATGTTTCTTGGTGCTCTTTTGGTTTGCACCCATCCATTTTACCAGCCACTATTAATTTACTACTTTCTTTTATGTGCACACATTTCCTGTGGTCACTCCTCATTGTGTCTGCAGTGGCACACGTTGTTCAGTGATGCAATTGATGGTCTCCCATTGTGACTTCACTTGCCCTTCCAGAGTTTTCCATACTGTGCTGCCTGTGCACACCACTGTATTTTGGCCACATCACACTTCCTGTTAGTTTTCTGGATGTGACCAGCACTTTTCTACTTCATACATGCTGTTCCTTTTGCAACAAACTTCCCAGGAGAATTTTACTCTTCTTTCAAGACCTATCTCAAATGCTGCTGTAACAGAGTCTATACACCAAATGCTGTACATTCAAATTCTATATATTCAATTCTGTATGTTCATTTCAATATATTCATTTGATTCTGTACATTCAAATGCTGCTGTACATCAATTCTCAGTCATCTTAACTAGATGTGTTTGCCATCTCTTTGGTCTCACAAAATAATTCACACTTCCTTTATGAAACTTATAGTAGTGTTCTTTGCATTATTGATATTTGTGTACTAGTCTTTCATTGTCTTCAGCCTTCAGGGCACCTTTATCCCTTTTTAGCAGAAGTCCAGAATCCTCAGACTAGATCATAATTCCACAACAGACCAGGGAGATGCATTCTGCCAGTTTCAGCCAGATGTGTTCCTCCTGACACATTCTTCTTTACTCCCTTGAAGGGTACCACAGTAGACTCAAATAAAGGCCTTTCTGTTCTTTTTCCCATCACTATTATACGTGGTATCTCCTTTCTGACCACAGGAGGATAAATGAAGAATGTGAGAGTTCCCTCATCTCAGAAAATCACAAAGGAGATGATTCTTTTCATACTAAACCTCTTAATCCCTTAATTCATCCCTGATGTGATAAAATCTCTAAAGCACTTATAGCCATTTTTTAAAGATGTTGTGTATTTTATCATATGTATGTTATACCTCAATAAAAATACTTTAAGAAAGCAATCAGAAAAAAGAAGAAAGACTACCAGCAAAGGGATGACAGCTAGATTAGTAGCTTATGTTTGGTCATGAACAAAAAAAGTCCAGAATATAATTCAATCATGACTTTCCAGTACCAGAGAAAATAAACATCAACTCAGTTTTTTACCTAACCAAGTGATTATTTATGACGAAAGACATGTTCACACCAAGACTGAAACAACCTCTAAAATATGTACTTCAAGGAGTACAACAGATGAATCAATAATACCAAACAGGTTGGTGAATCTACATAAGCATTAACTTTCAAAAATAATTTTTCCTTTTTAGTTGACACTTAATAATTGTATATATTTATGCAATACAGAGTGATATCTCGATACATATAAACAATGTGTAGTAATCTAATTGGGATAATTCTCTTTTACCTTAAACATTTATCATTTATTTGTGTTGTGAATATTCAAAATCCCTTCTTCTAGCTTTTTGAAAATATATACTAAATTATTATTAACCATATTCACCCAACCATGCTACAGGATACTTATTCCTCCCATTTAGCTGCAACTTTGTATTTGGTAGCCTTTTTCTGTTTCTTTTCTTTTTTCTTTTTTTTTTTTGTATAGTCACGCTTTTTTATTTTAACCATTCTAACGAATGTATAATTACATCTCATTGTGGTTGCATTTCCTTGATGATTAATGTTGAGCCATCTTTTTATGTGCTTATTGGCCATTCATATTATCTTCTGAGTTCACTCTTTTGTCTATTTTTTAGCTGGGCTGTCTTACTAAACTATAAGAGTTTTGTTTTGTTTTGCTTTTGAGATGGTGTCTTTCTCTGTTGCATAGGCTGGAATTCAGTGGTGCCATCTCAGCTCACTGCAACCTCCACCTCCCAGGTTCAAGCGATTCTTGTGCCTCAGCCTCCCAACTAGCTGGGATTACAGGCGCATGCCACTACCTCTGGCTAATTTTTTTTTCATATTTTTAGTAGAGATGGAGTTTCACCACATTGGCCAGGCTGGTCTCAAACTCTTACCTCAAGTGATCCACCCACCTTGGCCTCCCAAAGTGATGGGATTATAGGCATGAGCCACGTGCCTAGCCAAGGTTCTTTATATATTCTGAAAACAAGTCCTTGTCAGGTATACATATTGCTAATGTTTTCCTTCAGTCTGTGGCTTTCTTCTTCATTTTAAGTGTGTCTTTCAAACAGTAAGCTTTAAATTCTGATAATATTTAATTTATCAATTATTTATTTTGTGGTTCATTATTTTAGTGTCCCTTCAAAGAAATCTTAGTCTAACCTAAGGTAGCAAAATTTTTCTATCTGGTTGGCATTTAATTTTAAACAATGTAATAATAGTCCATCAAAGATACTGAGAATTTTTGTAGTTTTTTCCCCTTTTCTCCCTCCTCCTCCTCCTCTTCCTCTGCTTCTTCCTTCTCCTCCTCCTCTTCTTCTTCCTTCTTCTTTCTTTTTTCTTCTTCCTCTTCCTCTTCTTAATAGAGACAGGGTCTCTCTCTGTTGCTCAGGCTGGAGTACAGTGGCACAATTATAGCACACTGCAGTCTCAAACTCCTGGGCTCAAGCGATTCTCCTGTCCACCTCACAATTTCTTTTTCTGATTAAAAATAAAAACAGAAGCAAAAAAAATGCTCACTCTAAAAATTCAAATATTAAAAAAAATTAGAGGGATTATCATCCAAGTTCATCTACAAGTCATCCAAGGAGAGTTCTGCAATGACTTAATGACCTCTACCTTTCTCATCCTTGGCACCTTCAATGATACGTGGATCTTGGTACCTTTTTATCTGATGATACCAGGCACAGTGGTCAGAGTAGTGAATTCGTAGGTCGCCACCTCAGAATATGCCCCTGCCAGGTTACTAAGCATTGTTGACTTCCACAGTTGAAAAACCAACAAATCCAATTCAAGCATCACCTGTCTTGGTCACATCAAAACCTTCTCCTGGTCCTCCACCACCACCACCCTTTGGAGTAATGAATTCTTGACAAAGCTTAGCAAGATGAGCCTTAAGCAGCCCTAGGTGGTGTGCTGTGGCCTTGTTCTTTTTAGTCTGAGCCATCTCGGCTTCTATCTCCTCGATCTTAGTTATGGTGCTGCTCATCCTGGTGAGTCCCCTGTGACCTCCACACTGACTGTTTCTCTTCACACGCCAGTAGGCAGGCTCTTGGTAGCCATTTTTTACTGTGTTCCTCTGTTAGTAAACTTTTTTATCATTCATCTATAATTGCATATTTGTCTATTTACTTTTAATTTACAAATTATATAATAAACTTGTTCTAACATTTTATATATTATGAGATGTATGAATTTGACATTAAAATATAAAAATTCCCATATTTTATTCCCAACTATAGATAGAGGTATATAAAAGAATTTTTTTAAAACAATTGTTTGACTGATGTCCTTTTTAGTTCGAAACTGTAGGTGAAATAATTCCAAATTTAAAAGTAAAGTTGTTTCTCTCAAATAATAGAGACTGGAAATGATGTCAGGCTTGCCAATAATGTAAGAAGCAATATATGATTACACATTCACATTAAAGATAATATTTTCTACATAAAGCCTAAAAGAAGCCATATGGTAAAAATGTAATCATTCAGATTGATGCTTGGAATGATAGAATTTGAATGAAAAAGAAATTTTGAAGGGTTCACATCATCACTGTGATTTATTATGAATAAATGAAAGCTACAGGGGAGAAACAAAATCAAATTTACCTTTCAAAAGTAACCCAACTTTTTAAGAATCTTTTCTTTGTGTCTTTCAAATGAATGTATATTCAAATAATCTCAATGTCAATTTTTGAGGCAATCCAATATGTTCTGCCTAACTCAAGTTAATAGATTATAACAATTTTAAGAGAGCTGCAGTTTGTCTTTTCCCCTCCAATCTATTTTAAATATGAAGGGAACTTCAGAATTTCTGAGACTACATTTGTAATCATTTAGCCTCAAGGAGTATGAAACAGTTTTCTGATCCAAATTATTGCCTCAGTGGAGTGTGAATTTTAATAAAACTTAAATGAAAGTAGTAGCATACATATTGTGAAAAATAATTCTTTCTTTCTGTGATTTGTCTTTTTTAAAAGTATTGTTATTTTTCTTGTCTAGGCACTACTTGGAATTAGAACTACAAACATGATGAAATATATTTTATCAGAATTCATTAACTATCAGTATTTTCTTACGGTACATAATCTGGCTACCAATATATAATAAAGTGCTTGAAATAATCATAATGTGATACACATTTGAACTATATTTTTTGTATTATACATGATTTAATGTTATTTAATTTATTATATTAAAAAACAACAATAAAGTTGAGTTACTGAATGAAGTTTCTTTACCAGAAAAAAAAAAGTAATTGATTTTGTCAGTCATAAAGATCATAGTTAGAAATTTAGGGCTCCTAAAAAGTTTTAGCAATATAGTAATAGTCAACATTTATATAGTACTTTTTATGTGCTAGATAGACATTTTACATACGTTGATTATGTAGCCCAGTGAAGTGTTGTCTTCTGTAGTTCATATGTGAGAAAAGGGAGGCACAGAGAGTTTATGTATAATTTACCAAGGACATAGCTAGTATGTGACAAAAATGGATGTGAATACAGGTAATTTGCTCCAAAGTCTTTGTTCTTGACTCCTACTATGCAGCTTACACTCATTACAGTTTTTCTTTGACTGTTTTAAAAAAAATAGTTCATTCTGTTTGAGGGTAAGAAATATGCAGAAGAGAAAAGCATACTTACAAGTCTACTCATTTGTTTAGCATTTGGGTGATGATCATTGGTGATGATCTTCAAAATCACTAAGACCAAATTACTTCTCCCAAGAAACTTATAATTTAGTAAAGTAAATAGAAGTAAACGGGCTGTGATGAGTGTTATATTAAAAGGTTGTATTACTCAGGTAGGTCCATCTTGCTGTAATAACAGATTAACTCCCAAATCTCAGCTTAACTCAACAGTCTTACATAGTTGTCCTTTATGCAAGGACTACAGCAGTCTAACTATTTCCATATTGTGGCTGTGCCATCTCAGCATGTGGCCTCTGTTATAATCAAGACAAGGGAATAAAGAACACAGAGGGCTCGCGTTTTCTGTTCTGTGTTTCAACTAGAGAATAGTCTACTTCATTTCTGTGAATATACAATTGATTTATGCCTAATTTAACTACAAAAGAGCTGGATAATATGTAGGAGCATACAGCAATTTGGTGAGCAATAAATGCTTTAACCAAAAGGTATGTACGTTGTCTGGAAAAGAATGGGGGTTGGGCAATAATTAGTTAGGACTCTACAGGAAGTTGACTGAAGAGTGGCAGAAAAAGTATTGATAGGGGCTGGTGAAGGTAATTGAGGAATTGAAACCAGTAAATTTCTGGGCACCCCAAAGAAAGGAGCTGTAGCAAAGACTTCAGTACCACGGAGAGCTCCTTCCATTTACATTGCGTTCTTGCGTATAACGTAAATTGTTTTTCTGGTTTTGGGGGATTTATTTATTTTCCCATAAATTATTGTTGTACAGATGGTATTTGGTTACATGGGTAAGTTCTTTAGTGATGATTTGTGAGATTTTGGTACACCCATCACCCAAGCAGTATTCACTGCACCATATTTGTAGTCTTTTATCCCATGCTGCCGTCGCATTTATCCCCGAGTTCCCAAAGTCCATTGTATCATTCTTATGCTTTTGTGTCCTCATAGCTTAGCTCCCACATATCAGTGAAAACATACGATGTTTAGTTTTCCATTCCTGAGTTACTTCACTTAGAATAATAGTCTCCAATGTCACCCAGGTCAGTGCAATGCTGTTAAATCAGTCCTTTCATGGCTGTGTATTATTCCATCATTCATATACATAAATATATATATCACAGCTTTTTTTCTACTTGTTGACTGATGGACATTTGGGTTGGTTCCACGACTTTGCAATTGTGAATTATTCTGCATAAACATGGCTGTGCAAGTATCTTTTTCGAATAATGACTTCTTTTCCTCTAGGAAGATATCCAGTAGTGGTATTGCTGGATCAAACGGTAGTTCTACTTTTAGTTCCTTAAGAAATCCCGGCACTGTTTTCCATAGTGGCTGTACTAGTTTAAATTCCCACCAGCAGTGTAGAAGTGTTCC
Organism: Cheracebus regulus; assembly: GCA_963574635.1. Taxonomy (NCBI): domain Eukaryota; kingdom Metazoa; phylum Chordata; class Mammalia; order Primates; family Pitheciidae; genus Cheracebus; species Cheracebus regulus. The sequence continues at coordinate 149,925 of CAUYQU010007376.1, forward strand.
TTGTTCAACCCAGCCATACCAGCATCTACTGTGTTTTGATTTTTTGATTATGTCCATTCTTGCAGGAGTAAGGTGGTATCACATTGTGGTTTAGATTTGCATTTCCCTGATCATTAGTGATGTTGAGCATTTTCTCATGTTTGCTGGCCATTTGTATATCTTGTTTTGAGAAAGGCTCTTAGCTGCGAAAGAAAAGGGCGTTCAGTTATTCCCCTGCCTGTGAAGTCTGCATGCCTAATTCATGTCCTCCCCTGAGTTCTAGCCAGGAGGCTTCTCACCCTGTAACTTCTCAAACTATTACAAAGTTCAGCTAGAAAAATCCTTCTTTCTGTGCAGTTTTACCCCCTGCTCCTCTGGCCACCCTCCTGATGGATGCCTGTGTTGCCAGGCAGTGATGTGCTGCTTGGGGACCCAGAGAGCTCCCAGTGCTTTTCTGCTGCTTCCCGTACCCCTGTGTGTCACTCAGCTTGGCATTTTTACTTGACTTAGCTCTAGGTAAAGTTGGAAACTTCTTCCACAAACAGACCTTCAGCCTCTCCAGTGGGGGTATGTGTTAGGGAGAGGAGGATCTCCCTTTCCCAGTTCCACAGTTGGGGCACTCACAGTATTTAGGTGTCTCCCGGGTCCTGCAGGAGCAGTTCACTTCCTTCAGAGGGTCTGTGGATCCTCTCATATAAAGTAAGTTGTAACATCTTTTCTCCAGATGGATTAAAGACTTAAACATAAGGCTAAACACTATAAAAACCCCTGAAGAAAACCAAGGCAAAACCATTCAGGACATAGGCATAGGCAAGGACTTCATGACTAAAACACCAAAGTATTGGCAACAAAAGCCAGAGTAGACAAATGGGACCTAATTAAACTCCAGAGCTTCTGTACAGCAAAAGAAACAATCATTAGAGTGAACCAGCAACAAACAGAATGGGAAAAAATTTTTTGCAATCTACCCATCTGACAAAGGGCTAATATCCAGAATCTACAAAGAACTAAAACAGATTTACAAGGTAAAAACAAATACATTCAAAAGTGGGCCAAAGATATGAACAGACACTTTTCAAAAGAAGATATTTATGAGGCCAGCAAACATCTGAAAAAATGCTCATCATCACTGGCCATTAGAGAAATGCAAATCAAAACCACTTAAAATACCATCTCACACCAGTTAGAATGGCGATCATTAAAAAATCTGGAGACAACAGATGCTGGAGAGGATGTGGAGAAATAGGAACACTTTTACACTGTTGGGAGTGTAAATTAGTTCAAACATTGTGGAAGACATTGCGATTCCTCAAGGACCTAGAAATAGAAATTCCATTTGACCCAGAAATCCCATTACTGGTTATATATCCAAAGGATTATAAATCATTCTATTATAAAGACACATGCACACATATGTTCATTGCAGCACTGTTTACAATAGCAAAGACCTGGAACCAACCCAAATGCCCAAATGCCCATTGATGATAGATTAGACAAGGAAAATGTGGCCATATACACCATGGAATACTATGCAGCCATAAAAAAAAGATGAGTTTGTGTCCTTTGTAGGGACATGGATGAATCTGGAAACCATCATTCTCAGCAAACTGACACAAGAACAGAAAACCAAACACCATATGTTCTCACTCATGGGTGGGTGTTGAACAATGAGAGCACATGGACACAGGGAGGGGAACATCACACACTGAGGTCTGTTGTGGGGCAATAGGGGAAGAACAGTGGGAGGTAGGGAGGTTGGGGAGGAATAATGGGGAGAAATGCCAGCTATAGGTGATGGGGGGATGGGGGCAGCCAACCACATTGTATGTACCTATGCAACAATCCTGCATGTTTTGCACATGTACCCCAGAACATAAAGTGCAATTATATATATATATATATATAATATCTATGGAATAAACTTTTCATATATATATATGCACCTATAATCAATTTTGTGGATAGAAAAATTAATAACACATAAACATCATTGGAAAGGTAAAACTCTCTCTAATGCAATTTGTATGGTCAATGATAGAACCATTCACTGAGTATTATGAGATTACGGAGATGTTCCTAACATTAATCTTTGGTATAGGAAGGAGTTTTGTAGAAAATTTTCTTGAAAGAGATGATTTATGATTTTATACGTTTATTAAGTGATAAATAGGTGTTTTGCCAAACCAGAGAGAAAGAAGACAGTTTTGGTCAGGGGTTGAAAAACTTTTTCTGCAAATGTCCAGATAGTAAACATTTTAGGCTTTTCAGGTCATATGTGGTAGGTGTCTGTTGCATATTCTCTGTGTTTTACAAATTTTTAAGATGTAAAATTATCCTTAGCTTAAGGGTTGTAAAATATAGGTTGTGGCCCAGATTTGATTTGTGGTCCATAGTTTTCTGACCCCTGGTCTGGGCAGAGAGAGCAGTAGCAAAAAGAGAGACATGTACTTACAACTATATATAGTTTGGTCTTGACAGAGTGTGAGGTTTGAAGAAGGGTCATGATAGATAATCCCAGAGATGTAGGTAGGGGATAGGAAGGGTGTCACATTGAGGAAGTTAGACCTACATCTGCAAGTATGAATTGCCACTGAATGATTTAAATCAGTAGAATGATAAAATAACATTTGCATTTTCGAAAGATAACTGTATTGAGAATTTCCCTGAGGAGACAAAACTGAACTCAAAGAGACCAGTTAGAGAGCTGTTAGCAGTGGTCAAAAGGAGATAATGAAAGCCTGAAATAAGGCAGTGATAAGGATAGGCAAGAGAAGACTTTGTTGAAAAAAAATCTCGAGATACCATAAGAAAGACTTGGTGATTGGTTGACTGGAGTGGGGAAAGTAATCAAACATGACTCCTTGATGATTGATTGAGTGGGAAAAGTTGTCAATAATTATTCCCAGACATAATAGCATTCCTTTGACTGAGATTATAAATATTATGCAAACTCATTAGCGGGAACTGTGATTGTTAAAAGGATCTCTACCATTTATTCCGTAATTCCACTAACTGGGGTCAGACAGCATGGCCACATCTTCTGACATGATGTGACCCTGTCACACCTGATAGGATGTGGGAAGTCTGTTACTTTCCCAGGTAGGGCATGGGGAAATTTTGATGCTGTTCATCAAGTAGATTGACTGTGATAAACAATATCTCACCCATGGAAGAATGCTCATTCAAAGTAAGGGGTAAGGAACTCAATGTATAGGTTTATGGAAATTGTCCTAAAGGCCATAAGTTTTTTAAACTATCAGTTATTTTAGCTACTTTTGAATCAGGAAGTCCAGAATTTTTTAGATTTTGAACTTGCCCTCCCTCTATAATGGGCTTGTACCGTCCGTTATTGCCCAGCATTTTTATATAGTTTCCCACATTGTGAGTACAGTTATCCCAAAATAGAATTCCGATAGTTCCTTCCTTTCTAGGGTGAAGGCGTGTCATGTAGTTTCCTCCTATCAGACTCAACCTCTTGAGACTAGATATGGAAGAGTGCAATGTGACCTGGGGACCCAGTGTGGTGAGATTAATATTCTATCACTTGAAGATTCTTATTTGGAGGAATAGCTGAGGTGATTTGGAGGGAATCAACAGAACTGTTGATTTTATGTTGGAAAACAATAGCAGCTGTTTTTATGTTGGACCTGTCCCATGGTGAGATAGACATCACTCTTTGCTGGGCAGCACCCAAGTTTACTTCTCGAGGCCTCCCAGAAAAGTAATATATCTTAAAATCCCTTCAATTAGATTGCATTCTGTGCTTTGCAACCAAAAATGTCAGTAGCTGTACCCTGGGCTGCAACTACTTGATATTATATCTTTAAAAAAGTTTCATGGGTAAAATTAGGAAAAATGTCTAAAAAGTAGATGGATGATGTTGAAAAATACATTGAGAAACACTGTCATCAACTAAATGGGTGACAGATCACTTCACAGATATGACAGCAGCCAGTATGGGCTACAGTGGTCAACCAGGGGAGAAGGGAAGACAAATCACTGTGCCTTTAAAATGTTGAGAGTGGTCTGGGTGCCGTGGCTCATGCCTGTAATCCCAACACTTTGTGAGGCTGAGATGGGTGGATGACTTGAGGTCAGGAGTTTGAAAGTAGCCTGGCTAACATGGCAAAACCCCGTGGCTTCTAAAAATACAAAAATTAGCTGGGCTTGGTGGCACAGGCCTGTAATTCCAGCTACTTGGATGAATGAAGCCTGAGGACCACTTGAACCTAGGAGGCAGAGGTTGCAGTGAAACAAGATCGTATCACTGCACTCCAGTCTGGGTAACTCTATCTCAAAAAAAAAAAAGAGAGAGAGATAAGAGTGAAGGCCATAGGAGCATTCATTTTAGCAAAAAAATGAATAAAATATTTGATAAAACAGTTCTACCTGGAGCTGTTTCTATATGGCAGCAGTCACCGGTTATTTAGACATAACACTGCTAGGGATAATTCTTTTAGGTCAGCCAGTCCGGAGGTACAGTTAAAATAATCAGATCCTGTTTCTACATGCAGAGGCTTTCTGGAGTTAGACAGGGGTCATGCTGCTTGTTCGTCACTTCGGCTGGGGTTTCATGCTCAGCATGAGTGATCTCCAGCTCATTTACCTATTTTAATGGAAATTTTGTTTGAGTGCAGTAGAAATAGAAGAACTGAAATATATTCTTTAATTCTGCAAATAAAATTTCAACATTTAATGAACATTATCCTAATCACTTTACATGCAATTTAGTATTTAATCCTCACAACATGAATTATTTTATTTAATCATTCTCACAGTTCTATTGAGTAGATCTTATTATATGTACATAACATCATAATGATATTAGGACTTAGAGAGTTTAAGTAACTTGTTCAAGATCGCACCACCAAAAAGCAACAGGGCTGGATTCCACATGACTAGTGGTCATTGAAGTCACTAGTAACATGGATAACTTTCTTAACCTCTTTAAGCTTCTATAAAATAGGAATAATATTAACACTTCTCAGAGTTTTTCATGAATAAATGTGTTAATCTTTGTAAAACACTCAGAACTTTGCCTGCATCATTAAATACTCCGAAAATGTTAGCTGTTATTAGTTTGTCCAGGATCTTCTCTCTTTTTCTCTTTTTTAAACATTAAGATAGGCAGAAGTCTGAAGCAGGGTGCTGGATAGTAATTTTGGTATTGTAGTAAACTTCCCAGGTAAGTCAATGGGCATTTCTTTGGCAGTCAGGAGAGAGGAAAAGAGACAGACTTGAGAATATTGGAGGTAGCTTTCAGGGACTGGTGATAGTTTATTTTTGTTTTGTTTTAAAGAAAGCCTTGTTGAGGCTCTTTTAGTCTCCTACATGGCTTGGATTCTATCTCTAAAGCCTCTTCCTCTTTGGGTTTCCGTAGCCTGCATATGCGTAAAATCTGACTCCTAAATTGGAAATTGGGTTGTGAATTAAACACACAAGAGAGCAGGTCACAGGAACAGCCACCAGGTGATGAGGCAGAATGTAGTTCTGGACAGGTAGCCAGCATGTTGCCGTTAGTTTGAGGAGAGGCTGAGGGCAGGCAGTGTGAAGTGATTATCTACCACCATGCAGCTGTTAAGGGAGGAGGGAGAGTATGCAGTGTTAGGAGAGAAGGCAGCAGAGATAAGCTTTGGGCCAGCAGATCAGAGAGCTTCCACTACAGACAGGCAGGGCAGAGTCTGCACAGCTCTTTGGAAAGGATGCTGTACTGTCAGTCTCAGTGGTCACACAGACCCAAGTATAACTGGATGGCTTTGCCCCTTAGGAGAACAGTGTTTGACTTGGAAATCTCTCACTCATATCTGTATCCGACTCAGAGACGTGTCTACCAAGAGGACAAAGGGTATACAATAACTGATGAACAATTTTAGGCATTTGGAGGAAAAGACAGTGAACCTGAGCTTGTGCCTCATAGGACGGGCTCTCTGTTCCCTCTCAGATGGTTTGCATTCTATAACTGGATTTGGACAGAGTTTCTATTGGATCAGGACAGATGTCTTAAAAGAACTGAGGTACTACTATTCAAGGATGTGGGGAAGAAGCCAGCAGACAGTGTAGTGGAACCTGTGTTCAGATGCCACTCACTAGTTCTGTTATCCTTGGCAAATCACTGAAATCTACTGAGTCTTACTGGGCATAGTGACGTGTGCCTGTAATTCCAGCAACTCGGGAGGCTGAGGTGGGAGGATTGCTTGAGCCTGGAAAGTTGAGGCTGTAGTGAGCTGTGGTCATACCAGTGCACTCCACCCTAGGTGAAAGAGCAAGACCCTGTCTCTTAAAAGAAATTTCTTGAGACTTGGTTTTTTAATCCCTAAAATGGGAATGATAATAATAGCTCAACACTGTGTGCCATTCACTCATTTACTCTTCATAGCTACTCTATTATTATCATCCTCATTTTCCTGGAAAGGAAACTGAGGAACAGAATGATAGAGTAACCTGCCCAAGATTCCACAACTCCTTGGCAGTGAGCAAGGATCTAAACATAGGCAGAGAGGGTTTCTATGCTCTCAACTTTTCCCCTCTTCTGCTTCTCTCAACCTGGCACAGAGAAGCATTCAGTAAATGGTAGTTCTGGGAGCGGAATGGGGAGACAGTGTCGAGAGTTCTCATCTGTGAAACTGCACTGAACAAGAAAAGAATAAAATTGACTTAGAATTGGCTCTATTTATGAAACTAACTAGAGGTGGATAAATAGTATAGGTTCTCTTCCCTTTCTAACTTATGTCTATAGATAGGCAATTCCAGAATGACTTTTAAAAGGTTTTAGTACTTTTTGGCTTCTTAAACTTAAATCTGAAATCAAATACCTTCAAATCAGAGCTTTGAAAAGTAAACATACACAGTGTATATGTGTGAGTGTGTGTGCACATACTATTCAATATCTCATAGCTTACTCTACTTGAGAGCTATTGTTTTCATACCTACTTTGATCAGGCTGGTACTTCACAGATGAGCTGCAAAAAGGGTGTTTTAAGGAAATTCTATGATTATTTTTCAGTGTATGAAATTGTGTTTGATTTTGTTGAAATGTCTGAGTACACTGACCTAGCAAAGAAGGCAAATAATAGACAAGCCAAATTCTGCAAGTAGACAGTTATTCATATTTGAATTAACAGATTAAAGAATGATAAAAAGGAACTCTATAATTCATTTTTTTCTTTTTCATTTACAATATAACACTAACTTTCCAAACTAGATTTTCAGAACAGTCTGTGAGGTTTTTTTTTATTATTAACTGATGAAAGCCTTTAGATACCCCTTTTAAAGAAGGAGCAGATGATAAGAAAAGGAAATGGAAATCATGTTAAATATTTGTGCCATTCTTAGCTTACACTTCTTATGTAGACATAAGGTAATAACTTTGCTAAACTTCCTGACCAAACAGCCTACCAAGTTGCCTGAAAGTGTTTGAAATAATAGCATTTGTATATATGGGGTCTTATATATGACATAATAAAAATATATAATATATTTTATATATTTACATATAATTATATGTATATATTATATAACATATAAATATATATATACATTTATTATACATATTATATATATATATATATACTTTTTTTTTGAGACAGAGTTTCGATCTTGTTGCCTGGGCTGGAGTGCAGTGGTGCAATCTTGACTCACCACAATCTCTGCTTCCTGGGTTCAAGTGATTCTCCTGCCTCAGCCTCCCAAGTAGCTGGGATTACAGGCATGCACCACCACACTCGGCTAATTTTGTTTTTTTTCGTAGAGATAGGGTTTCTCCATATTGGTCAGGCTTGTCTCCAACACCTGACCTCAGGTGATGTCAGGCTTCCAAAGTGCTGGGATTACAGGCATGAGACACCGCGCTCAACCAGGGTTATATTTTTCACATTGAAAAAAATCGTAATTTTAGTTTACTTGCCCTTTGTTTGGTAATACCCTATCCAGAGATGTCTTAGTTCTTGAAACCCATGAAAAATAGACCATGGCGTGTTATACTCACCTTAACATTAACCATGGCAAATTATAAACTAAACAGATTTGAGTAATACACATCTTTCATCTATGAAATATAGAATTGACCCAACATGAATGTGTAATTTTTCAATAGGTTGGCTATTTTTGTTAATAAAATCTTCGATGTGTTTCTTGGAAGTGATTAGCCTACATTTTTATGAGCATATGTACATTTTATTGTAGAGAATGGGGATCATAGAACTTCTAGTTATAGTTCTGATGACCCGAAGTGTGCACATTAAAAGCACAGAAAAGTGTTCCTGGGGGAAAATGGGGTTCACACAAGGTTTAGTCACAAGCCTAAAATAACTGAAGACTTGTCAAGGGAAATGACATCCTGGAAGGCACAGAAATGTATGTCACTGTCTTAAAAGAGATTAGGGGGGCAACTTTAAAATAATTGAAGATATTGTGAGTCAAATCTTGTTGAAGTATAATGTAGATAAAGGAAACTCTGCTATTGATTCCTATCCTTCAACTACAGCTTTGATAAAGAAGACAAATATTTGATATTTGTTATCTAGATACACATTATTTATATAACAGTGAATTTAAAACATCCATGCTTTATCAAAGGAATAATGGCTTTAGAGAGTTATATTGATTGTTGGCACAGGAATTACAACAAAGTTATGATCATTCCATTTTTTAGATGTTTGTACACAATATGCAAAAGAAAAACATAACATAGTTGCTTTAAAGTCTTGCTAAAAATTAAAAAGCTGTCAATTTTGTAGAACTTGAGAGTTTGAAGGATAAACTCCACTTTCCTTGCCCAAAGCCCCATCAGGAGAGTCACATTTGATGTACTTACTTTCTCTCAATTCTCTTGAAAAAGTATAGTATCTTTCTCTGGAGAAGAAATTCCATATGAACACTTTTTTGCGTGACAGTTTACATAAAACCACAACAGTGGAAATAAAATCATCATTATAAGTACACTATACACACATATACCTTAGATGTACATATCTCCTTGAGAAATTGTAGTTAAATTATTGTATTCTAGATTCTGTTTTCCCTTTTCCAAATAATATTAAAAATCCAATGTGGATCCTATTCAGGATACTGCAAAGAAAGCAGCACATAAATATAAATTTATTATCAAATTCAAAATTTTATACCAAGAATGGCTTCCAAATCACATTTATTAATTAGTTGATATATGTGTTTCATGATATAAAGGCATTAAAAAGATAACCATGGATGCAATAAATTGTGTTTCATAGAACATGAGAAGCTGATTCTGAGTGCTCTCATTCTTCTAGTTCTCAGTTTATATATATGCACCCTTGCTCATTATGTCTGCCTTTGTGTAACGTCCTCCCAACTTTCTTCTATCCATTTAAATTGTACTCAGAGTTTATAATGAAGACCCCAGATGAAAGGGGTCTTAGTATCATGATCAGCATTTTACAGATGTCAAGAATAAAGTTTAAGAGGGGTGCCCTGACAGAGGTCATACAGTAGTGTGTGGCAGAACTGAGGGAACCATCTCTGCATTATACTCTGCTGCTTTGTATAAATGAAAACAAATATGAGAAATCTTAGCTTTTTCTTTCAGACTCAGTTCCAGTCTCACACTCCAGTAAAAACCATTGCTGCCTAAGGGCAATGGCTGGAATCCAGACTACTTTATACACTTGCTGAATGAACATAAACAGGTTTCATCTCCATGTATTGGTCTATTCTCACACTGCAATAAAGAACTACATTAGACTAGGTAATTTATAAAGAAAATAGGTTTAATTGGCTCATGGTTCTACAAGCTATACAGACTTCTCCTTCTAGGGAGGCTTTGGGAAACTTATAGTCATAGTAGATGGTGAAGAGGAAGCAAGTATGTGTTCACATGTCCGGCAGGAGAGAGACAGAGAGCGAAGTCTCATGAGAACTCACTCACTATCACTAGAACAGCAAGGGGGAAATCCACCTCGATGATACAGTCACCTCCCACCAGGTTTGTCCCTCAACACTGGGGATTATAATTCAACATGAAATTTGGGTGAGGACACAGTACCAAACATATCACTCCATTTTCTCAATGTCTTAATTAGTAAAATGGAGAACATAACACTCCTACCTCATAGGGTTACCTTTATTTAAGGCCTCAAAGGCCTTAAATAAGTTAATATTTATGAAGCATTTCGAGTAGTGCCAGGTCATAGTAAGTGCCTAGTAAGCATTGGTGTCATTATTATAATTGTCCTTATTAATAACTTTTCACTCTTATTTTATATTTTTTATCAATACCACCCAAGTAGCACTTACTCCTTTTCTAGCTGCTTTATTTAAGATGTTATTTTATTCCAGTTTTCTCCACCCAGCTCAAGTCATACCAGAGCAAGGACTGTGTCCTCTGTTTCTTTTATATACCTCCACAGAGCCTAACATAATGTTTGATGCAAAATAGGAATTCTGTAAATAACTTTCTTCCTGCTGGTTGATTTTAGATAAATAGATGTCTAATAGTTGCAGCTCTGGCCAGTGTTTACATGTTCTCAAAGAAAATGCTAGTTACATTGTGTAGCAACATAATATGCCAGTGTTCTATGTTAAAAAAGCAAAGACCAATGTATCATCATAGTGTTTGAAGTTGCCTAGAAAGGTCCAGAATATACATGTTTGGGATGGTTTTAGGATTAGTGAGTAAGAGGATAGGTTATTTTGTGTTACTACCAGAGACATTAGGTAAGATATTATTGTCTGTCTTCAAACTGTACATTGATACCATAATGATATGAATAGTATTACTCTAAGCCCTGAATTCTACACATTTTTAAGGCACATTTTTAATGCAAATTCTTGGCTAGACATCAGAATTGCTTGGTGAGCTTTTAAAAATCTCAATACTCACGCCATACTTCAAAACAGTTAACTCTGACTCTCTGGGTAACAGTATTCATTAAATCTGTCCTCATGGTGCCACTAGGCAGCCAACTTGGAGAACTACTATGCTAGAATGTTAGATTGCAAGAATATCATTCTATGGCATATTCACCAAAGGTAGGGTGTTATAAAAATTTTTTTATAAGTTTTATAAGGGTAGCAACTTATAAAATTATGTCAAGTAATGTGTGGCGTAGACATTGACTCATTTTCAAAGAGGGGTTTTGAGGAACCAGGAGGCATCTGACCATGAGTTCTGTTACTAAGGCTTTGTAACACTGAAACCTTATTTTGTTTGATTTGTTCCCCTTCCCACAGGACTGTGGCTAGGACTTGGATTTCCTTTTTTGGCCAGGCAGACTCCTGCAGACTTGTCGTTTTCCATACCCTGGATCCCTGCTTTATGCCTGACCAGAGGGGAGTGGCAGTTCCTGAGTCACACTATTGAGTCTCCTTGGGCACTCTGTAATTTTCCTGGGACTCTTTTTTTCTCCCTAACCTTGTGATTTCTCTGGCTTGGTGATTTTTGTCTCAGGATTCAGCTTAAAAATGTAGAGTCTTACATGAGAAAAAGGACATCATTTGGATATGTCAAAACATAGATTTGTTTTTCTGTATTTTAGATCAGTTATGACTTATTCTGAACAACTTTATACTGTAGAATATTCTATTGCATTTAGTTAATGTGAAATATGTGTTATAATTTCTGTTGTCTTTTTTTAGTCTAGCTCCTGAATAATTTGTATCATAAGTTGTATTTATTCAGAAATTATTTCTTTTTTGCAATCTTTACCCTTTCTATATATTCAGAAGACATTTATTGAGGATCTGTGATATGTCAGACACTGTGGCAGGCACTTGGGATCTAAAGATTAAAAGCGGTGTCCCTCATGGACTACTTGGGGAGATGGTCAAGAGCTGTGATAAAGGGATGTATGAACTGCTATGATATCACAGAGGGAGGACACTTATCCAAACGTGGGGCAAGAGCAGTGAGGGAGGGAGGGGCAGTGAGGGAGGGAGGGGCAGTCACTTACTATGCTAGGCCTAATGATACAAAGACAATCTGACATGGCCCAGTCCTCAAAGACCTCCCTCTTTGAGGGGCAGTGAGGGAGGTCTTTGAGGACTGGGCCATGTCAGATTGTCTTTGTATCATTAGGCCTAGCATAGTAAGTGACTTCTCTCAATGTTGGGTGTTAAACAGAGGCTACATTGAGCCTTGCCTAGAAGAGCACATAGAAATTAGCCTAGTGGAGAACAAGGATGGGTGGCAAGAGAGCAAAAGTCTGGCGCCTGCTGTGTTGAAAGCAGAGCATGTGCTTAGAGGTGTGAATGAGGGTGGCTCAGCCACTAGTGCTTGAGAGTGATGGCATTGCTGGTTCACAAAGGATGGCAATTGTGTACAGGGAGAGCGGGTGGGGGTCAGATTGTCCCAGACCTTCTAACTGATGCTAAGAAGTTTGTATTTCTCTGGAATCTGATGGGAGCCATTTAAGGAGGTTGCACAGGGATTGACCTGATCATGTATGCCTTTCAGAGAAATCATTTTGGTAGAACAAGGGAGTGAGACAGGGGACAGAGAAACCTGTGAAGAGTAATTGTGATACGCCAGGGGAAGAATGATGGGAATCTAGGACCATTTAGGAAAATAAAGTCAAATCCTTACTTTGTACCACACAACAAAATAGCATTCAGAAACATTAAAGATGTCAATATGAAAATAAAATAGTAGAAAGAAAACATAGGAGAATATTTTTAAATCTTGGGGATTGAGAATTCCTTTCAAAGACAAGCAAGAGACCAAAGGCCAAAATATAACCAAAATAAATGTGTGACTATGTGTAAGGTATTAGATGCTAGAGGGATGTGGATTAGTAGACCTGGTTTGTGCTTTTAAGGAGCTTAAAAAGTAAAGAAAGTTAAGAAACAGAACATTCCAAGTGCCTTGTGCTAAGTGCTGTGTTGGAGTTAAATAAAAAATTCAGTGGAAACCTATAGAAGCAGCTACCTGCACTTGCTTGGAGGTGGACAAGAAAGGCTTGAAAAAGCAAAAAGTGAGCCAAATCTTCATGTAGGACCTGTCAGGTGGTTGAGACTAGTTTAAGAGAGAGAGCATTTTATAGAGAGGGTACAGCTTGTATGAAGATAGAGAAGGATTCATTTGGTATTTTTGGTGTGCATAGTGCAAGAGGATGGGCAAGACATGGGGGCAGGAAGTGCTGAAGCTGAGGTTGGAGAAGGCAGTGAGAGGCAAATTTTATCCTTAGTTTATCATATAGGCCAGTGCCATCAATAGAGCTTTCTGTGATGATGGACATGTTCTGTTCTGTGCTGTCCAATGTGGTAGCCATGAACCACATGTGCTATTGAACATGTGGAATGTGGCTAGTGCAGTTGAAGAACTGAATTTTTAATTGTATGGAATTTTAATTAATTTAAATTTAAATAATCACTGTGGTTAGCAGCTACCATATTAGACAGTGCAGCTATAAACAATATGGGGTTGGCTGGGTGCGGTGGCTCACCCCTGTAATCCTAGCACTTTGGGAGGCCACGGTGGGTGGGTCACTTGAGAAGTTAGGAGTGACCTAACCAGCCTGGCCAACATGGTGAAACCCTGTCTCTACTAAAAATACAAAAATATCAGCTGGCTGTGGTGTCAGGCACCTGTAATCTCAGCTGCTTGAGAGGTTGAGACAGGAGAATCACTTGAACCCGGGAGGCGGAGGTTGCAGGTTGCAGTGAGCCAAGATCGCACCATTGCACTCCAGCCTGGGTGACAGAGTGAGACTCCATCTTAAAAAAAAAAAATGGTGTCATTGAGAGTTTTTTGAAGGGAAATATTAACAGTGTGAACAAATTTATATTTTAGAAAGATCACTCTGGTAGGTGGGAAGAAAATCAAGAGTTATGAGAGCCCATTGCTTTCAGATAGGATACTAGGTACCGTCATATATATTGGGCCATTTACTACTCACAGCAACTTTAAGGTATAGAAGACATGGTATCCATTTTATAGACAAGAAAACTGGATCTCAAAGAGAATAAGTCATTCATCCACTGTCATAAAGGCAGTAAATGAGAGAAATTTAAAATTTAACTTTCTATTTCTGGCAATGCTTTTAGTAATTTTTTAAATAATAAACTTATTTTTTAGAGAAGCTTAAGGTTCACAGCAAAACTGGATAAAAAGTACAGAGTTGCCATATGCCCACTATCCCTACACACAACAAAACCTCCCCTACTGTCAACATCCTGCCTCAGAATGTAGTACATTTGGTACAATCAATGAACCTACATTGACACAGATATTACTCAAAGTCCATAGTTTACAATAGGGTTTACTCATGATATATAAATTCTGTGAGTTTGGACAAATTTATAATGACACATATCCACCATTACAGTATCATACAGAGTAGTTTTGTTCCCTTAAGAATCCTCTGTGCTCTTACTGTTCATCCCACCTCCCTCTTTAGCCCCTGGCAACCACTGATCTTTTTACTGTTTCCATAGTTTTGCCTTTTCCAGAATGGCATACTGTTGGAATGATGCACTATGTAGCCTTTTCAGATTGACTTATTTCACTTAGTAATATGCATATTAAGTTTCCTTTGTGTCTTTGCGTGGCTTCATAGATATTTCTTGATAGTGCTGAATTAATATTCCATTGTCTGGATGTACCACATTAACCAGTCACCAACTGAAGGACGTCTTGGTTGCTCCCAAGTTTTGGCAATTAGGAATAAAGCTGCTATAAACATCCATGTACAGGGTTTTGTCAGACATATGTTTTCAGTTTACTTGGATAAGTACCAAGAAGTACAACTGCTACATCATATGGTAAAAATATGTCTAGTTTTGTAAAAATACTGCCAAACTGTCTTCCTAAGAAGCTGTACCATTTTGCATTCCCACCAGCAATGAATGAGAGTTTCTGTTGCTCTTCATCCTCACCAGCATTTGTTTTTAGTATCCCAGATTTGGGCCATTCTAATATGTGTAGTGGTATCTCATTATTGTTTCAGTTTACAGTTCACAAATGACATATGATGCTGAACATCTTTTCATATGATTATTTGTCACCTGTGTATCATTTTTGGTGAGATATATCTGTTCAGGTCTTTTGGCCATTTGTTAACTAGGTTGGTTTTTTTATTGTTGAGTTATTTATTACTATTTCATATCTAGATACACCTAAGATAATCACCTTATTAAAAAAAGAGAAGCATCCTCTGATAGCTCAGCTTGGAGCTGAACTATTCACAGCTAGGCCATTATGTTCTCATTTTGAACATAAGCAATTCACAGAACATCAACATTAGACAAGACCACTTTACAACTGTGATGTTATTTGGCAAAAACAAGACAACTCTGTAACATACGTGAACACAGACAAGACTAAGAACAGGATGCAAACCACAAAGATGACCAATATCCCCCTCCATGCAAATAGGACAGCTGTTGCTTTTCTACCAATCACAGATTTAGCCTCACCCCATTCCTCATGCCTCTAAGATTAAAACAACAACAACAATAACAACAACAACAACAAACTAAGATACTCAGTGAAAAGATTACTTTGTGATAGCCCCAAATGCAGAGGCAAAGGACCTTTTCTTGAAACTTCCTGAATAGGACTAGGGAGTTTCCCAGGCAAACCTGATCACCTTGCCCTCTGAAATAACCTTACATAAGTCTAAATATTTTAACAAGCTTCTCCTGACATCCTTTTACAGAGGTGCCTCCCATTTTTCTGTGGCAGTTGGTCTTCCTTGCTGCAGACAGTTCCAATAAACCTAACTTTGTTCCACTGCAGGTTGGTCCTGGTGGTTTTTGGTGATAGGCAAAGATCTTGGTGATAGGCAAAGACCAATCAACAAAATCAAAGCAGAGCAAATACTATAGCAGTGATTCCAGCAGGTCACTCCTTTAACAATAATGTTTTAAATTAGTAATTTCCCTCTAGCAATAAAAAGTGAAAAATTACATAACTTACTGAGAAGCCAAACAGCATAGAGAATCTTAACATGAAGTAAAAATATTTAGAAAATACTGTGATGCCATGATAGGAAGGACTTTCTTTTGTTGTTGACTTTGTAACAACTCTCCTTCCTTTCTTGCAGGGGTCATGTCTGACCACCAGTTTGGTAACCAGTTTATGTGCAGTGTGGTGGCCTCTCATGTGAGTCATCTGCCCACAACCAACCTCAGTTTCGTCTGGATTGCTCCACCTGCGGGCACAGGCTGTGTGAATTTCATGTAAGTACCCAAAGTGTCTGTAGTAGGTACAGAAGGCAGATACTTAGGACCTCTCATGGGGTTACATATAGAATAACTATTTAAATGTTTTATTTTGACAGGTTTAATCTTAATTAAAATCACTAATTTTGTTGTCAAAAAAGGTAAACACTTTTAAAAAAAGTAAATTTAGCAGTTTATTTTTGCATATTTATGTGTACCTCCAAAGGTCTACATTGGATTTTAGGTGACAAAAATACACAATAAAATAAAAGCAAGTGAATTTAGTGGGAAGGGAGGGTAGGGGACATGGGGAATAGGGAGAAATTGTTCAAAGGGTACCAAGTTTCAGTTAGAAGTAAGTTTGGAGATCTGCACAGCATGGTGACTGTAATTAATAATAATATATTGCATTTTTCAAAATTGCTAAGAGATTTTAAACATCCACATCATAAAAAAATGATATGTGAGGTAATGGATATGTTAATTTGCTTGATTTAAGTCATCCCAAATGTAAACATATATGAAAACATCACACTGTGCTCCATAAATATATGAAATTGTCAATTTTTAAGAGACAAAAATAATTGAATAAATCAGGGCAATTGGAAAATGAAGGTTCAGAAAATATGGTGAAAACAGGTTACAAAGTGCTATAAGGCCCTATCTACCTTTTGGAAGAAGACCACACATTTAGCTTTGAGCCTTCTGGCCATTAGTGCCAAGAGGAAAGTGGGATCAGTTAGGAGATTCCTGGTGGCCAGAAGTCAGGTACTCTATAGGACCTTAACAACTCTCCCAGATGCTTTCATTTAGAGGAAACTAGAGGATGTTCTGAGTAGTGTTTTCAAAAGCATCCTTAGATAAACACTACACTATGGATCCAAGGCTGTGACATGTGACACCTCTACCTCTACCTCTAGCCCTACCCCACAGTCACCATGCCTCATCGTTCTTATTCACGGCTCCTTTCCCACCACCCCACAGCATTTTTAAACTTCTTCTTTTTTGTTGTTAAGATGGAGTTTCACTCTTGTTGCCCAGGCTGGGGTGCAATGGCACAATCTTGGCTTATCGCAACCTCTGCCTCCCAGGTTGAATCGATTCTCCTGCCTCAGTCTCCTTAGTAGCTGGGATTACAGGCATGAGCCACCACACCCAGCTAATGTTGTATTTTTAGTAGAGACAGAGTTTCTCCAAGTTTGTCAGGCAGGTCTCGAATTCCCGACCTCAGGTGATCTGCTTACCTTGGCCTCCGAAAGTGATAGGATTACAGGCATGAGCCACTGTGCTCAGCCATTTTTAAACTTCTAATACATGATATCCTTCACTTATTTAATTACACACATTGTTTCTCATGTCACTTTCTACTAAAATGTAAGCTCCTTGAAGGTAAAAATTTTTTTTTCCACTGATTTGTTGCAACTGTCTGGAACGGTCCCTGGCACACAGTCAGCCCTCACTAAGTATTTGTCAAATGGATGAATAAGCCAATGGTGTAAAGTCAAAGGCAATTCAGAAACAGCAGTTCTACTGGCAGTCAAGCAAAATAGAGCTGAAAGATGTCTCAAATGATTTTCTATTCAGACGTTCTGTTCAGACAACAAAATCCCATAAATTCCTATGTACTCTAAAATTTACCACTGCCCTCTCAGTGACGAACAGTTCAGTGTCTGGGGTTTCTATGGGTCAGACATCACTGAAATATATAGTCTTTCTGCCTATCCTCTGAGTTACCCAAGCTGCCAACATCAGATTCATCTCAGATAACTGATTGATATTTAAACTCACCATTTTCTCCCTCAGAAAGTTTTTTTATATATGAACCTTTTCCTTCCAGTATATTTTGCTAAGGTGATTACAGTAGCTTCCTAACTTGTCTGTCTGCTCACCTCTAGCTCATTTTTCCTTCAGTATATACTACATATTGTTGTCCAGTTAATCTTCTGAAGGTACAGCCTTGATTACTCAAAATTTGGCTAAGCCTAAAACTCCTTTCTGAAGACCAAACCTTTGGCAAACATTTGAAGGCTCTTCCAATGTCTTTGTTTGCTATCTTCTCACTTATCTCCCATGGCATGCACCTCCTGATGGAGCCCGAACTGGCAGCTCTTCCCAAAATTCCATACAGATCCTATAACTTTCTTTCTCCATGCTCTTTCCTTGGCTGGAATGCTTTTTGGTCTCAACTTCAGTTGTTAAAATCTTACCTATTCTTCAAGACTTGTTTTAAATACCAACTCTTCTGTAAAACTTGCCAAGGTATCAACAACAAAATTGATGTGCCTAGTCACATTTTGCTTATAACTCTATTGTAGTGTTGACCTCATATATATACATATATATATATGTGTGTGTGTGTGTGTGTGTGTATATATATATATATGTATATATATATGAATGACATCATATATATACGATATTATATATATATATATATTTGAGATGGAGCCTCACTCTGTTGCCTAGGCTGGAGTACAGTGGTGCAATCTTGGCTCACTGCAGCCTCCACCTCCCTGCTTCAAGAAATTCCCCTGCCTCAGCCTCCCGAGTAGCTGGGATTACTGGTGCATGCCACCCTGCCTGGCTAATTTTTTTGTATTTTTAATAGAGACAGGGTTTCACCATGTTGGCCAGAACTCCTGACCTCAGGTGATCTGCCCTCCTCAGCCTCCCAAAGTGTTTGGTTTACAGGTATAAGCCACCACTCATAACCAATTACATTTTACTATATACTTATTTGAATTAACTTACTGTCTTTTCTGTTAGATTAGACAGGGACAAATTCTTATTTCTTTTTGATTCTCCTATAGCTGCTACAGTGTCTTATACATAAGGTGTCAAGGAGAATGCCCCTTGAATTCTGTGATGTTCAACGTTGTCATTACCTGTAACTTCATAGTGATCACTGACTCTTGGCATGCTTTCTCTTACTCATATTGGCATTTGCAAGGATGAATTGAATTCTTGCCATGCATGACGTCTTAATTTAAAACAAAGTTGCATTTCTGAAAGACAAAACACAAAGTATATCAATAGCAGCAATATAAAACTGTCTACTTCCAAACAAATATGTTTTTAATTGAATCTGTTTAAGAATGATATTTGATAGCTTGTGATCTCACTACTTTTGAGATATAAAACTCTATTTTCTCTGAGACATAATTTAGACATTTTAAATTAAATTAAAACTGTTAGCAGTTAGTTGGAAAAATACAGTGTGGTCAGTTTTTACTGACTACAAAGAAGTTTACCCATCCTCACCCATATCTCTCAATAAAATTTTGATGATACAATTTGCACTTTTTAGCATTCTTGACAAATGCTTAAATCTTTTTATCATAAGCCATGATAATGTTGAAAGCTACATAGAGTAGCTGCTTTCTTTGTGGGCAAGATGTTTTTGTTAATTTCTTCCTACTCAGCTTGTGAGAGAGTACAAGAGAACTTAAATTTGAACATGAGCCACCGAAGCAATTCATTTGAAATTTTCTGAACTAAATTCTTGCAATTTTTTACCTTTATTCTTTACTGTAATATTTATTACAATATATTGAATAGAGCTATATATAAGAGTTAGTACCTGTAAGTAGCAAGTACCCAGCAATCCTTGAAGGGAATTGCTAATATTCAATGTTAATTTTAAATATTAACTAAAACACACACACACACACACACACACACACACAAAACCTCTGGCATTTGAAGGTAAATATGCCATGATTCTCTTTTTCTGATTAACCTTAAAAATTAAGGAATTCACTTTTTAAGGTAGGAAAGGTTATTTCTTAGAAAGTAAACTTCAGCCATACTTATATACTTTTGTAATATATTCTGTATGGCTTTTTAATATTATTAGTTAACTCAGACCATTATTTAATTTTCCACATGCTTGTTTCTTTTTCTATCTGGATTTTAAGGTCAAGGACTTTGTGTAATATTTTTATATACCCAATAGTTTGTAATGCTGAACTACAGACCAATAGAATGCTCTCAAAAAGTATCTGTTAGTAGCTAATGATGATATTATATTTCATTGATTGTAAGATACAGTTTTGTTGGTATTTTTTACATTTTGGCATCTCTGAAGTAGGGTTGTATTTTACATTTGATGGCATCCTACAATTATACTTGGCAGTGTCTACTTTATTTTTTAATATCTTACAATTTATGGTGTGTTGTATTGGAAGAAATCTAGCAACTAGCATTTATCATTTACCATTTACATGGTCTTCCTAAAGCTGGTGATTGAATTGACACTACAGTCAATTCTGTAATCACATTTTAGTATAGCCAATGTATGATGCAAACTCCGTGATTTTTGAAATCCCAGTTTCCTATTTAAAATCCTTTTTTTAAAAATCCCATAGTAAGAATTAGGAAGCATTTTAACTGAGATGATTATATAATATGCTGTGTGTGCCTTTCCCAGTGAAGAGTAAGTGGCGTGCTGTCTGAATAAACTGTGTTTTATTGGTAAACCACTTAGCCACATAATCATTTGGGGTGTCTGTTTATGGCCTTTCTTGTTAAAAATAATCAAGTGATAGACATAGAGGAGAAGAATGACTTCAGGATAAAGTGATGGCTATACTGGTACAAATGTAGAAAAATGACTACAATTATTTTACCGTTACTTTTATGACACCTGTTGATAAAATTTATATTTTAAGTGTTAATTGTACTTCAAGATTTGCTAGGCAGTCAGATCCTGTGGCAGTATAGTTTGTCTTTACTTTTATATCTGATTATAGTCTTTAGTGACTGGTAAGCCTCAAGTTGCAAGAGGGACTTAATTATCCAAATTTCTTGGATATAAATTCCCTACCCTCAAATCCCAAGGGTCTGGGGGAGGGAAAGAAGGAGGAGGAGGTGGAGGAGGGAAGAAGGGCAAAAATGGAGGAGAGAGGAGGAAGGAGGGTAAGAGGGAAGGAAAGAAAGAAGGAAGAAAAGAAGTCTATCTCTAAACCATCTAACCCTAAAAATTAGAAGAAGCTACCAGGGAAAGTGGGCTGTAAAATAACAACCACAATATTAATAACATTTTTGAAAATATACAATGTACCAGCCACTTTTCTATTTATCTCTTTTAATCCCTTTAGCTCTCAGTGATTCTATAAATTCGGTACTATTATTATCTCAGTTTGCAGAGGAGGAAATTGAAGGACAGAGATGTTAAATCACTTGCCTAAGGTAGCTCACCTAGTGAGTGACACAGCCTGGATTCAAAGGCAGTTTGGTTTGAAAGCAGGTGATTTTTGCCACTTCATTCCAGTTGCATTTAAAATGATCGCTTGTCTGTTTTGTCATGATAAAATACAGTAGTCATACAGCGAAAATTAAATAAGAGTTTGCAGTATGGTATCAGAATCTCTAAATTTTCAAAGTGGCTAACTTGTATTTCCTACTTTTTGAAATCTATAAATATATGAATATAGGAATATTATTGAATTTATTCAAATAATGAGAGGTCTACTTTAAAATTTTGAAATGTGAAGAGCATGGGCTTCATCTTGATATGTATGATGTATGATATATGGATATTGATCATATCCTATCCTTAATCACAAGGGGATGTCATATGGGGAATGTGTGCATTACAGGCAAAATTCATCACAATTAGGTTTAGGTTTAACTGTCTGGACAGAGATACTGGCATAATATTAGGATAAAAATGGCATATAAAAGATGAGGTTTGTGCCTAAATTAGGGATGGTTTGATCTTACATGAACTTTCTCAAAACTGAAAACAGAATGAAGCAAGCAATATTCTATTTAAGATACTGAGCATGGACAAATAATGAACTTAGGTCAGCAAAGAGGAACATAGGAGAACCATATTTGAACATTTGATGTGTTAAAGGAAGTATCTCCTAGAGGGATTGTTTTCTTAAAGTACACTAAACAAGAAGGCAAATATAATTTTAAAAATTGAAGACACTAGCAGTTTCTGAATACCTGCCAGGCTCAAAATAATAATACAGATGCAGAGATTTGAAGTGCTGCCTTGAGTGTATCTCAGAGGCCTTTAATTTTTGATGAGAGCTATTGTAGTCTGTCTGGAGAATTCTTCAGAAAATATGGTGTGGTTGCCCATTTATTTCCATTCATCAGTCAGACACATCACAGATGTATTTGCCTTGTTACTTAAACATTTGAAATAAGATCAGAGATTCCCTCATGGGTGTGTTTATTGGGAGTGCATTCATACCTATGGATAAGGATGCCAACAATGGTTTCATTGTTATTTTACTTTTTAGATTATACATAGCTTACTGCAAAAATAAATTACCTCCTTTTTAAGTCTGAAATGATATGCTCTGAGATAAAACCAGATATGCTATTTTCTAAAGAAAAAATTTCGTCTGTCTTTTAAATAATGTCTGTTTGTTGATTGGTTTTCCTGATGGTCTGATTTTCTGTTTGTAAGCGGACATCTCCCAACTTGAGACAATTATTTCAGTGCCACTCAAAAGTATACCTCTAAATGACAGGATAAAAAAATACTGTCTAGCCTTAAAGGTAAATATCTAGGAGCCTAACTGGTAGTTCTCATTTCCCCGTAGGCCCCTGTTTTTCATCAAATGTAAATAGCCAGTTAGGCTGGAACAAGGAGAAAGTCTAAGTTCAGGGAGTAATGTGCATTCTTATGTAGCAACACTTTGGCAAATGGTCAAATGCTTGAGTCAGAATGCTTCCTAGGGATTTAATTTTTAATTTTAGGGAGTGTGGTTGAGATAAAATATGTCAATAGATCTCCAAGAAGGCTTGAACAAATTATTTTTGTGTATTAATTGTACAACATATCTATTTTAACAGATATTCAATGCACAAAGCTATTCCCTTCATTTTCCCCTCTCTTTTCCTGTCTCCTTCTTCTTCCAAGAAGTCACAGTATGAACAGTACAGGTTATATTAGGGGGAATCTTCTAGAGTCTCCACAGGATGCTGCTTTACATCAAAATCATAAGCCCATCAGAGAAATGGAACTGCTCTATTGTGGGAAAAGTTTCTATTCCCGTAATAAAATATTTTTTAACCAGGTCCAAAGATGTACCTGTTTCTATAGAATTTTATGCTATAGAAAATAGTTGTGTTAGCAGATTTGCTCTTTTTCCTTTTTTTAATCTCTGCTTTTTAATTTTTTTTAGAGAGAAATGTTAGTTTTATCCTAATGTTGAGCCTAGAAGCAAAAAAAAAAAAAAAATGCTATGGCAAAACAACCTCTTCCTTTCTTTTCTTCTCATGGTAATGGTGTGGGAACTTATGGAGGTCACTCAAGTAAATGGACTGAACTTGGTATCCACAAGATGCTCCTTATTACAAGGCTTTGTGGTTCAGATGGGATTACAGTTGTTCTTGAACCACATGAAACATTTGTGAAAGCAGAAAAACCAAAGTTAGTAAATCTAAAAGCTTATGTGTTATAATTATTAGCAGTTCTCTAAATCTAATAGGAATGTTTCTAAATGAGGTATGGGTAGAGATTTGGGTTATTTCTGTATTACTAGAATTGATTAAACCAGTTTTAGAAGTGCGAAATTTCATTTTTTCAAACTGCCTACACAATCAAAAACAGTGATGACAAGGACGTCTGAGAAAGAGGTGAATAAATTTTCCCCGTGGCAGCAACAACTCTATGGTTTGCTAGTGTAGTTATTTGGATACTAGCAGCGGCATATTATTAAGCTCCATTTTTATTAAAGTATCTGTATATTAAGGCTTTATTACAAATGTGAAATAAAACTGATTGCTTCTTTCAGATAAAAATTTTTAAATAACTTATTTTGTTCTCTGTGACCTATCTAGATATATACATATGTACATGTGTACACACACACACATTCACACACACATTGTCTTAGTCTGTTTTGTACTTCTGTAAAACACACACACACACACACACACACACATTGTCTTAGTCTGTTTTATGCTTCTGTAACAGAATACCTGCAACAGGATCATTTATAAACAATAGAAGATTTTTGGCTCATGGTTCTGGAGACTAGGAAGTCTCAGATTAAGGGGCTGCATCTGGTGAGGGACTTCTTGCTGTGTCATAACGTGGTGGAAGTCATCACATGGCAGAGAGTGAGCATGCCTGAAAGAAGAAAGGGGCTGATCTCATCTTTTTATCAGGAATCCACTCCTGAGGTAACTCCTCTACTCCCACGATAATGGCATTAATCCATTCATGAGGGCAGAGCTGTCATGACCTAATCACTTCTTAAAGATCCTGCCTCTCAACACTGTTGCACTGGGGATTAAATTTCCAACACATGAACTTCGAGGTACACATTTAAACCGTAGCACACATATAAGCACAGACACACACAAAAACTTGTTTAGAACTATACTTTCTAACAAGGTAGCTATTGTAAGTTTGAATTCAGTACAATTCAATAATACAAAAAATTTAGTTCCTCAGTTGTACCAGCCGTATTTTGAGTTCTCAGTAGCCATGTATGGCTAGTGACTATTTTGTTGACAGCACAAATATAGAACATATCTATCATGTTCTGTATTTGTGCTGTCAATAAAATAGAAAGTTATCTTGTACAGCACAAGATTAGATAATCTGTTGAATTACCTTTTCCCCAACTATTACCATGACATTTACAGAAATTAACCATGCAATTCAAAGGACATATAGAAGGAAGAAAGCAAAACTAAGTTCTTTGCCATTGTTATGTGAACTTGAACCACCATAACTTCTAAACTCACCAAAAAAGACAGTTTTATGTAAAGAGCTAGTTACCCAATTGTTCATTTTAGTTTTATTTGCCAGTGCAACGGTTTCTATGATTTTTTATTTTATGGGCAATGGTAAGCCAAATATGACAAGTGAAAATTGCCTCTGGTTACCATCTCTTACAGTGCCCAGGACTTAGTGCTGCTCTTTGGCTGCCTTGGGCTAAGGCAGTTTTTCTCTGCCTGTCCCTATGCCTGGCTCAGTTTCTTCCTTCCCCTTGCTGATCTTCCTCTCCCCTGCTACAAGGTTTTAGATTCTGCATCTTTTCAAATGCACTCTTACCCATGAAAACATAGTGTCATGTACCTAATATTAAAAATTAGCTAATCTGGAGAACTAATTATTATTAATATGAAAATAAGCATTAATGGAATTTGAAACTCCATTTTATGATAATGATGGTAATAATAGTAATAATAAAAACAGAAACATTTTTTATTAGGTACTGGTGCACCAGGCAGCCTACTAAGTTCCTATACTCTCCTGGAACCACCTAATATTGAAAGAAGAGCTTCAAGAACTCACAAAGACTGATGTGCTTTGATCCAAAATGTGTTCTTTAAACCACCATCCTATTCTACCACTCTATATCACTTTTAAAAATTAGTATTTATGAAGACAGTTTAACAATGAGAGATACTTGGAATTTGTTTCTGTGGTACAATTTCAAAAACATTAAAATATGTTTGTAGAGGATTTCTGGCATCATAGAAGACTGAATTGGCATAACAGAAATTCTTCTCACTGAAATAAAATAGCAACTCTAGCTAAAATATAGCAAACACTTTATATATACTGTTTTGAAAGAAAATGAAAACACTGGTTTCATGAAGAAAGGAGAGATATCAAAGCTGGATCAAGAAATAGGAATTGACATTGTGGTGGCCTACAGATATCTTAAACCTGAATTTAGGTTCTAGATCTGGAGTTTTAACCTATGTGGGTCCTAGATCTGGAGTTTTAACCTATGTGGGGCCTGGAGCTATTGTCGTGAGCCTCTTCAAAGATAGCAGGAGATAAGAAAGGAAAGGGTTGGAAGGCAGAGGCGGGCGGATCACTTGGTCAAAAGATCGAGACCATCTTGGCCAACATGGTGAAACCCCATCTCTATTAAAAATACAAAAATTAGCTGGGTGTGGTGGCACGCACCTGTAGTCCCAGCTACTTGAGAGGCTGAAGCAGGAGAATTGCTTGAACCCGGGAGGCGGAGATTTCAGTGAACCTAGATCATGCCAATGCACTCCAGCCTGGTGCCTGGCGACGAAGCAAGACTCTGTCTCAAAAAAAAAAAGAGGGAGGGAGCTGAAATTGGGACCACTGATGGAAGCTTGACTGGGAAAACAGCAGAGAAGTTTGTCATCTGAGTGGAACCTTTTGTCAAGATAAGTCACCTGTAAGAAACCAAAACCCTCAACATGTGGAGTCTAACTTTACATTACTAATCTGTGCAGAACTCCAAGTTAAGAAATAAACATCTGATTGAAGTTTTTGGAGAGAATAAAAATGAAGAGACAAATTTAAGGAGATAATGGCCTAAAATTTTCTAGAACTAAGGAAGATGTAAATGTTTTCTATCTAAGCAACATAAATAAAATAAATTAGTACTGATAAAGAGCATGATAAGCCTTCAGTATATCAAAGACAGAGAAAACATCAAAGGTGACAAAATAAAAAAGACACATTACTTATAAATTTAGTCTGACACTGGTCTCATCAGCAATAAGAGATGCCAGAAGACAATGGAACAGTATCTTCAAAGTGAATTGTCATCCTAGAATTCTATACCTATGAAAAGTATCAGTCAAGTGTAGAAACAAAGCAAGGTTTAAAAGTAATAGAGTTTGATATTTTTACCACACATAGCCCATGTTGAAGCAAAATTTTAAAGGATGCCCTTCAAAAAAAAAAAAACCAGAAGGAAGGTGTAGAATCCAAGAAATTGTGGTATTATACAATAATGAATAGTGAGCAAAGAAATTGGTAAACACCTTAGAAACTCTAAGCATTGAACATGCAAATAAATTTGTATATAGCATGTATACCAATAATTATTTTAGGATAGAATTTAAAGGCAATATATAACTAAAATACATGAAGTAACATTAGTATATAAGTTGGAGGAAAAAGGAAATTGGTATTAAAATTTTCGAATGTCATCAAATTATTTTGCAAGAAGGTTATGGGCTTAGTTAAGGATGATTGTTAAAGATGTAAATGTAAAGAATAGAGATAAAATTATAACTTCAAAAATAGGGAGGGGAAAGGCAAGGATTAAAGAACAGTTAATTCATCAGAATAAAGGAAAAAGGTAAATTTAAAAATCATAGAAGTATAAAATGTAAGATAATATAAATAAGTTTAAATAAATTGCCAATTACAATAAATGTAAACAGGTTAAATTCACCAGGTGAAACACTGTGACTTTCAGAATGCAATTTCAAAAATACAGCAATATGCTCTTTCTGAGAGATAAAACTAAGCATAATGGCACAAAAACATTGAAAGTACAGAGATGGAAAAAAACATACCAGGCAAGTGCTAACCAAAAGTAGGTGGGTATTGCTATACTAATATCAAACAAAATAAGTAAAAAATTAATAGTATTAAGGATAAAAGGGCAATTACTTAAAAACAAAATAACTTGCATGTAGACAAAGCTGAAGGAAACATACAAAATTGAAACCTGTCTTTCAGGTGGCAGAATACTGAGTATGTATTTCTATTATTTCAATTGCTGTTAGTACTATAAAAACATTTAGGCAAATAAATTATTTAAATATTGTTTGTTAAATAGATGAATGAATACATACTTACATGAATGGAAAAATGCATGAATATGCCAGAAGATTATGTTGTAGGATTAGGGTTTATACTCTCCTATTTCTATCTCTAGGCATGTACTGTTAACAGGTAACTTTATATTACAGTATCTTAGGTGCTCTGGAAATACCAATTTGGTCATTCAACAAAATTTTATCAATAATTTGCATTTTTGATTTGCAGTTAGTTTTTCTTTACTAATTCAAATGATATTGCATACATTCCTCTTCTAAATATTAATTATGAAGGCTTAAACATGCTAGAGTACAAATATTTCTATTGTTAAATTAGATTTTTATGGTTTTGAATGCTATTTAGACATAACATAAAATTTAAAAGGTTAATATTATTAATATTTTTAAACTGATAGCCTGAATTCATGTAAAACTTTGTCATCACAAAGTTATAAGAAAAACAATTTTGGGGAAATAAAAAAATTTAAACTACATGTTTTCTGGAATTATAAGATAACCTATTTAAAATTTAATCAGTGTGTATCGATGTTTTATTTAGCATTGAGAAATAAATGTTAAACAAAATTATTTCCATCTACATTTTAGCACCTCAGAATATTAAAGTGAGGTTTTGGTTATCCACATTCACAGGTTCAAAGCTAGAAAAAAAAATGTGTTAGTCAAATCTCCTCCATTTATTTCCACTAGTAGCATTTATAGAAGGGATTATGACTAGCATGAGTATATTCGTTATCTGGGCTGACATATATTTCAAAGAGCACTGTCCTAAATTTTATAGGAAAGATAAACAGTGAAAAGCCTTCTAATTAAAAATGTACACTGTAGTTGCAAAGGAGCAAAGAGAGTAGGTCCCTTAATCAACCCCTGGTTTTAACCTAAGTAAATATATTGAAAGTGTGGCTGTAAAGCTAAGCCACATAAGCCTTTCTTCTAAATCCGCCTGCAGGCATTAATGCTCAGATTTTAGATGGCATCCTTATTTGCTAAGTACAAAGATGGTTACAAAAGAGCTTTTCTCACTTTGAGGATAAAAGCTAAAGTATTCTTTAATTTTGGTTACCGCCCAGCTCATCTCAGCACCATAATAGTTATTTGGCTCAAAACCAAAAAGTAGCAATACAGTTCTTACATGTCTATGGATCAAAATTAGATGAAAAATTGCTGTTTCTCATCTCCAAAGCTATTTGCTGCACATTTTATAACCCTCAAGATGCCTTTTGTAATATGTGATAACAGAGCCAACTGCAGCATCTGCCTGGAAAGAGATTACTTTAATTATGGACTCAATGTCCTATTTTCTGCAAGTGATCCCCAGAGACATGCTTCCTGCCGAAGGAGAGGTACAAGGATGCACATTAAAGCCTACACATCAACTACGAAGAGGTGGATAAAGTGAGACAAGGACACCCATAAACTGCCTTCATTTTCCTAGTCTGTAATGTGATGAAAGAGTCTATAGTGATAGGTTTTTAATTATTGTGCCATCTGTTGTTATGGACGTTTGATGGTAAGGGCAAGATGAGCTTGTAAAACAGCAAAACCTTAGACACATCTACAGAGGAAGCACTCAGTGTATTTAAAAAATTTTGGTATTGTTTAAATTACTCTTCATATGACTTTTTTTTACAAATAAGTAAAACTAAAAAATGAATAAAAACTTATTTAAACATTTAGTAAACATGTTTTACTTTAAGGTTTTCCTCCCAAAAATGAAATGAAATACACACACACACACACACACACACACACATATGTACATATATATATATAGCGTGTGTGTGTGTGTGTGTGTGTGTGTGTGTGTTTGTGTGTGTGTGTATGTGCTTTTATCAGTTACTTGCTATAATATTATTGGAAAGTGAAGCTAAGTGGTTTTCTTGTCAACTCCAGTTCTGGATAACACATCAAGTGCCTCATTATTAAGAATTCATTTGCCATTCAGTATAATAGAGCTGCTTATAATGAATTTCATTTAGAATCAATGTGGATGTCTTATGTATTTCCATGGAAATTCTTTATAATTTAACACTGATTTAGCATTATGAATAAACACTTAAAGCAAATTGCTACCTTGTTCTTATTAATAACAGAATAAGACTCTTTGATTAATAGTTTTTTTTAAAGAATGAATGTTTTTCTTTTTAAAAGCATAGCACATACTCACATAGGGTATTTGGGATTTCATCTAATTTCTCAAAAAGTATAAGCATATTTTGCATTTTTGAAAGATGGAGGATTATTGGAAAGTAACCATGGGAATTAATTTTAAACTTCAAAAGAAGAATTTAAGGGATTTGGCATGGAATGAATTTACGGGATTTGGCATGGAAAGAAGGAACAGAAAAGTGTACCTTACAATCATCTTAGGTGAAAACATCAAGTCTTTTAAGTATCATACCAACTATGGCATTGATTATTTTCTGGTGTTAAAAGGAAATGCTATTACTATTTTTATAATTTTATAAATCAATTAAATTTATCTGAGGGAATTTTAAATGGCACTATTTAACTCTAAGACATTAAAATGAAATATCTGTTATTTTTTAGACCTCCTTATTTATAATAAATGCCATGCTGGAGAAATTTTTTAAAGATATGTTGAAATGGATAGTTTTACAGAGATTTTTATGTTGTATATTTTATAAATGAATAATTAAATCTATATTATTCATATGTCACCAGAACTTATAAATAGCAAGGATTTTGTGTTCATTTCTGTTTAAAGATCTTGGATATTAAGAATTAAAGCAATATTGGTGGACTTAAGTAAAATAGAAATTTATTAAAAGAAACTGAGAGCGTAAGTAACTGCTCCAAGGCATCGTGAAAGGATTTCTGGTTTTTGTTCTGATCAGTAATTTTTAATTCTGATCAGTGAAAATCATTTCTGATGTTTAAATATTATATTTTGCTTTTAAAATATTTCACTATTTTGAAAAGCAAAATAAATATTTCATTCTGTGAATCCCAGATTTGTTCTGCAATCAGATATCTCATACAAATATATAGTAAGGGAAGATTTCTAAATGGCTCATTTGGAGCATGAGGAGATGACCTCTCCAAAGACCAAAGGGAATCAGAGATTTCTCTTGAAGAATATTTATTCTGTAATTTCAATTCCATATTGCACTTGGGTAACTCCCAATCAAGCTTTTATTTAAAAAGTTAAGTTGTTTAATCCAGGGGGTTGTATTATATCTGGAATATATACTTACCCCCACTCCCAGCTGTTTTAGACATTGTATCTTTCTGAGTTTGTTTTTGGTTTTTGTAAAAGTGTTGAGTTTATTTATTTATTTATTTTTACTTTTTCACATTTGGATCAGAATGCAAAATGTCAGTTTAGACTTATAATTTAAAAGAATTACAGTAAATAAAAATATGCCATAAACAGACTTGTTTTTTAATGTTTAAACTTGACAGTACATAATAATTTTAAAATGAGTTTTAAGATAATTGTACCTTCTGATTATGAAAGCAATGCTTATATATTTAAAAATACAGGTAAGCAAATATGTATGTGCTGATATGTACAGACACACTGGCACCTGCACATATGCACATGTATGTTTCCGCTATCCCAGAAATAAGAACAATATGTATTTTCGGGTCTATATCTCTAGAAATATGTGTGTGTTGAGATTTAGTTTTTACAAACTTGGGGTTCTGTTACACATTTTATTCTCTAATCTAGCTTTTTTTAAAAAAAAACAAACAAAACTAACATTACATTGTGAATGTTTTCCCAATAAATATGTGTGTGTTCAATTTTAGTTTTTACCAATTTGGAGTTCCATTATACATTCTATTTTCTAATCTAGCTTTAAAAATCCCTAACATTACATTATGAGTGTTTTCCCAATAAATCTACATCTACAACATCATCTGGCTCAAATTCTATTATGTGGATATACTATAGTGTATTTAATCAGTCTCTTATTTCTGGACATTTTGCTTGTTTCCAGTATTCACTATTGTACAGCTTTGTGAAGAACAACCTTGTAACTAACATCTTTTCACACTTTTAATTACAAAAATATGTTATTTTTATGTTAAGATTAACTATGAAGTCAACCTGATCAAACGAAAAGCTAAGGCATATGCATAAAACCATATATCGTGTTTGCATTAAGGCCAGTATCACAAAGACAAATTGTAATTAACGTTTTAACTTTTTTTTTTTTAAAGACAGGGTTTCATTATGTTGGTCAGGTTGGTCAGGCTGGTCTTGAACTCCCGACCTCAGGTGATCCGCCTGCCTTGGCCTCCAAAGTGCTTGGATTACAGGTGTGAGCCACAGCATTTTAACTTTTAACAGTAATAGTCTTACATAATAATGTTTCATAATTACTCATAAGATAATGCCA
Source organism: Cheracebus regulus (assembly GCA_963574635.1). Taxonomy (NCBI): domain Eukaryota; kingdom Metazoa; phylum Chordata; class Mammalia; order Primates; family Pitheciidae; genus Cheracebus; species Cheracebus regulus. Next base: position 181,949 of record CAUYQU010007376.1, read on the forward strand.
GTTTCCTATCACTATTCTAAATTAAGAAAACTTTAATTAAGAAAACATTGTCTTTTATTTTGCAATATTTTCTGTTTCATTGTTGAATTTCAATAAGTGTCTTTTAAATGTTTATTTTGTAAGGCACTCATTCAGTTGAAAAGCAACACATTCTGTCTCTTTTCCAAAGCTCCCTGGAATGCATAGCCTTGCAACTAACTAGTATTAATAAGTAGTGAGTGAGCCTCTTAGTCTCATACTTAGGTTTTTAAAAAATCTTTTGTTGACTGGGAGTGGTAGCTCACGCCTGTAATCTCAGCACTTCGGGAGGCTGAGGCAGGCAAATCAGAAAGTCAGGAGTTTGAGACGATCCTGGCCAACATGGTGAAACCCAGTCTCTACTAAAAATAAAAAGAATTAGCTGGGCGTAGTGGTGGGCGCCTGTAGTCCCAGCTGCTCTGGAGGCTGAGGCAGGATAATTGCTTGGACCCAGAAGGTAGAGGTTGCAGTAAGCCGAGATTGCTCCACTGCACTCCACATTTCAGCCTGGGAGGCACCGTCTCAAAATAAATACATAAAATCTTTTGTTATTTTTAACTGTGTACTTTGAATATAAAATTCCCATTTTTTCTTTTATAACGCAACATAAGAGAATGTAAGTTAGTGGAGTCACTAATGTGATTTATAGGTGATCGTGCCTGCGTATTGATCCTTTTTAAAAACGAAAATTGGCTTTATATTATGTAAATTCACTTTCTTTTTTTTTTCTTTTTTTGAAATAGAGTCTCACTCTGTCACCCAGGCTGGAGTGCGGTGGTACAATCTCAGCTCACTACAACCTCCGCCTTCCGGTTTTAAGCAGTTCTCCTGTCTCAGCCTCCCGAGGAGCTGGGACTACAGGCATGCACCACCACTCCTGGCTAGTTTTTGTATTTTTAATAGAAATGGTATTTCGTCTTGTTGGCCAGGCTGGTCTCAAACTCCTGACCTCAGGTGATCTGCCCACCTAAGCTTCCCAAAGTGCTAGGATTACAGACATGAGCGACCATGCCTGGTGGTAAATTTACTTTCTAAATTCCTAATTACAGTAATGATGTAGACCTATAGTAAGCCTTTAAGATGGTGACAGGTGATGGCATGCATTTTTCTACTTATTAGAACTATTTTATTATATTGTTTTTGTCTGTCTTTTCTTCTATAGTCCATTTTGTCTTCACCAGGAAAGTAAATTTTTAATATCAATATAACTAAGCTTTTCACAAAGGAAACCCTACAGATTTCTTCTTCAACATCACAGATTCCTATACAAACACAAATGTAAGCATGAATAATATTAACAATTTTTACCATTTAGAAGAACCTTTAAACTAAAGTCCTTTTCACCTGAATAAAAGTCTTTTTCACCTCCATCTCTGCTTTTGCTAAATTAAAAGAAGAGCATTATCTCAAACAGAGAGGACCTGGCCACATATTTAGGTCCTTGTCCTCCTTTTTTGGGTATCTGCCTGATCTTCGTCTCAATTCATAGATTTATAAGTCATCTAGAAGTGAGAATTTACAGTGAAATATTCAAGTTTATGGGGGACACAAAACTATTCTAGGAAGTGAAATGCTAACTTGATGTGAATAAATTCTGGGAATCATATACATGAGTAAGCAGAAGAGTAGAAAAGAGAATCAATATGTAGACAGGCATAAAGAAATATAAGCAAGGGGCCAGTTGCAGTGGCTCATGCCTGTAATCCCAATACTTTGGGAGGCAGAGGCAGGCAGACCACTTGAGGTCAGGAGTTCGAGACCAGTCTGGCCAATATGGTAAAACCCTGTTTCTACTAAAAACACAAAAATCATCCAGGTGTGGTAGTGCACGCCTGTAGTCCCAGCTACTTGGGACACTGGGCCAGGAGCACTTGAACCTGGCAAATCAAGTGTTACAGTTAGCTGAGATCACACCACTGCACTCCAGCCTGGGCATCGCAGTAAGACTCCATCTCAAAAAGAAAAAAAAAAAAAAGAAAAAAGAAATATAAGCAAGGAAAAATAATCTGAGCTGTTTAACAAAACGATGGTCTGTGAGTCATCAGTTCTATTCTAAGAAGAAGACTTAAGGAGCAATTATGGGAAGTATCTTCAAGAGATCAGTGTTGTTGTCGCTTACATAATCCCCAAGTTTGGAGAAGCCTCTCAAGGGCTACTGAAAGGAGAATAGAGAATGTTGGTCTTACAGGTCCCTGGAATTGTGGTTGCAATGTTAGATAAAATTATTTTCGTGTAGAGCCTGTATCAGTCCTGAAGGAAGGCCTTAGTAGAGTGTGTGTGTGTGTGTGTGTGTGTGTGTGTGTGTGTGTGTGTGTGTGTGTGTGTATCTGTCTGTCTGTCTAGAGAAAGACGACTCTGGATCACCACTATAAATCTCATTGTTTTTTTTTGGGAGATACTGCATGCATGTTGATCTTTTTATATTTTTTGAAAATTAAAAGATTATTAACATTACATTTTTTTAAATGTAATAAAACTTATCTTTTTTTTTTTTGATATGGAGTCTCACTCTGTTTCCCAGGCTGGAATGCAGTGGTACCATCTTGGCTCACTGCAGTCTCCGCCTCCTGGGTTCAAGGGATTCTCCCGCTCCAGTCCTGAGTAGCTGAGATTACAGGTGGGTACCAGCACACCCAGCCAGTTTTCGTATGTTTAGCAGAGATGGGGTTTCACCATGTTGGCCAGGCTGGTCTTGAACTACTGATCGCAAATGATCCACCCATCTGGACCTCCCACAGTGCTTGGGTTATAGGTGCGAGCCATGGCACCCAGTCAATGAAACCTATCTTGAAAGCTATATTTCTCTTTTACTAATTTGACATTAAGAAAATGATGATAAAACTCTAGAGCGATCAGAAGTGCCTTTCTTTTTCTATTTTTGAGGACTTGACATACAGTAATTTAACTTGCTAGATATTATACGTGATTGAACTTAAAAAATAAGTGTTATTAATGACAGATGTAATCAGGATTTAAATATCAAAAACCCTTGAAATACATTTTTGTTGGTTCACATCCACACAGAGCTTTTCAGTACAGCAATGCTGGGAATGGACACAGTCTTGGACAATTCATGTCTATAAGAAATGCTGCATTCTTAGGGAGATTTTCAGAGTAACATACCTCAGTGTGTCAATTTTAAAAAGTCTTTGGGGGATAGGCATTTTTCTTAAAAAGGGACTACCAAAACTGTTATTACAGCACTTTAGCACACCTCTGCCAGATCACAAAAATTACTTTCCACAGCTCATAATGCTAATCTGCAAGTAGAAGTTCTATTTTTAAGTATAAAGTTGTCAAAATGTCCAATAACAGTATTTGACTGAGAAGTATGAATCACTGGCAAATCAAGTGTTGAAATTAATAAAATTGCAGGAAATATAATGATACTCATCTTTTTAAGCCTTCATAGATGATTTACTTTTTATTTGATACATTGTCACACTTATGACTTTAAATCTGAGGAAGATTACATCTTAAAGATGTCCACCCAGCTACTTGTCTTAGGAACCTATCAATGAGCAAATATTTATTTTATTTGCATGGAAAGAGTAAAACTTTACAAGTTTAAATAATGTGTGTAAAGCCTTACAAGTTTAAATATTAAACAGCATGGCTGGGCGCGATGGCTCACACGTGTAATCCCAGCACTTTTGGGGCCAAGCTGGGTGGATCACAAGGTCAAGAAATTGAGACCATTGTGGCCAACATGGTGAAACCCCATCTCTACTAAAAATACAAAATTAGCTGGGCGTGGTGGTGCACACCTGTAGTCCGAGCTACTCAGGAGGCTGAGGCAGGAGAATCCCTTGAACCCAGGAGGTGGAGGTTGCAGTGAGCCAAGATTGTGCCACAGCACTCGCCTGGTAACAGAGCAAGACAGTGTCTCAAAAAAAAAACAAAACATACATATATACATATATATATATAAAACCGCATATGATCATATGGCTGATAGCTGAATTTCTCAAATGTTTAAACATGGAAAAAATTTCCATACAAAATTGACTCAAGAAATAGCTCTATAATAGCTTATTATAATATTTGCCTGCACTTCTACAATTTCAATCACTTTCACAAACAAATATTTTCAGTATGTAAAGTTGCTTGAATGACAGTTGGACAGCTGAAAGCTGACAATGGAAAATCATACAGCAAAGATTCCAACATATTTCTGTATTATCTTAAAATTGCCCATGTTTTTTTCTGTACCTTCTTCCATCCCTAATTGACTTTGCAATTGTCTCTTTCTCTGGACAAAGTTGCATAAATTAGCTTGGATGATACTATCTTTTTAGAAACATTGCTAAATAGATGTATTGACAAGAGCAAAATTTTCTTGGCCTGGCATAATTTCAAGTTCTAATGGTAGCTAGAAAGACCTAAACTCTTACTTTAAACATGAGGAAACTGATGCCCAGAGAGGGGTGAGCCGTATGTCACAGAGCTACATGGTGACAGCCTGCAGTAGAACCCAAGGTTTCTACTTCCCTGTTCATCACACCATGATGTACCTTCACTCCATGATCTTCTGGGCCCTCGGAGGGTATTGCAGGCTGAGCTCCACCCTTCTACTCTCCATCTGTTCCATCGTATATTAATAATGTGGCCAAGGCAGCGAAGCATAGCAGTTACACACCACAGCACTGATCCTTGATTACTGATAAAGATGGGGATGTTTCATTTGGATTTATTGATATATATGAACCATGACCTTCCATTCTTGGCTTTCTGGAACAGGCTTACTTTCCAGTAAAGGCATTTGTTAAGTGTATAGCACTAAATAGAATTCAATCTTTATTCATAAATCAGAATAAACTTCCAAATCGCAACAAATCTGTCAGGTGATCCATCTTTCATCTTTCATTTTGTTTAAGCATATGTGACTCTCTAAAGGTCTTCTCTCTGTTGCCATCCACTCTGCTAGGCTGTTTGCCTCATTCTTCCAATTTAATCTTTACAATGGTCTTATGAAATAACCAGTGTTATTATCCCCATTTTGCAGATGAGAAATCAGAGGCTTGGAACATTTAAATAGTTGTCTTCTGACACAGTTAGTTTATAGAGTAATAAGTGCTGGATTGCAGCCCAGGCTTATCCTGAACCAATTCAGGCCCTTAATGAATGCTCTTCCTATGACCACACAAAGTTGATAACTACTACATGTAAAGGTAGAGAAAGGAAATGTGAAAATAAAAGAAACTCTTTCTTAAAAATACTGTCATCTGGGGTCCACGTATATGGAAATGGTTAATAAATTGATTAATATGTATGGATTGGAGGAAAACTTAATTATATAATTATGTAATCCATATATAATTATGTAATCCATACATAATTACATAACCAATATATAATTATATAATCAATATATAATCAATTTTTGATTATATAATTATGTAATCAATTATTAATATGATTTATTTTGGGGAAACCTCTGGAGAAAAAAAGAGAAAAATTTTAAATAAGAGAAGATACAGTCTTGTGATTCATTTATGGAGTCAAAATGGCATGTTACACTAGAACAGTAGAGAAAAAAAGATAAAAATACAGAGAAAAATCTTCAAGCTTTTCTTCTTTTCTCGTAGATCTTCCTGATACAGTATTACTTGTACTCCACATTTAAGATTTTCTTGTTATGCTCATGGCATAATATTCAGTTTTCTGGATTCATCTGGAAATTTTCCTTATGTAGAAAATTCAATTGTTCAGTTATGCCCAAATAACAGAATATTATTGTACATACATATATATATCTACAAAAATTATAAATATTAAAAAGTTATAAAATTCTTCCCTTAAGTGTAAGACAAAAGTAGTTAGATTGACTCATTAAAGTTCTGATGTGATTGGCTTCTCTGCCTCAGCTTCTCCATCTGAAGACAAAGTTACTTTTATTTATCATTTTCCTAATTTATTTCAAAGAAAAGCTTATGAAGCATTGCTTAAGTATATTTCACCTTGATACTCCTGGGTGTTAGGAGCTGTAAGGACACAAAGCACTGTCAATTGGCTGTAACTTTTCTCATTTCCCATGCAGAGTTACTGAGAAACTTCAAATTGACAAGGATGTGGGTGTTACCACATAATGGAGGTAGGAGAGAGACTAGCCAGGGGATCATAAAAGACAATTGGCCATGTATTAATATGTAGAAAGAAAAAGGGTTTCCAGTGACCTTCCAGGGAAACAAATGTAGCATCTACATTAACATCCTCATCATTGACCTAAAAGAGGGCAAAAAGGGCAAATTAATTTAAGTTCTCAGATGATACTAAACAGAGAGATGTTTGTGGCAAAATACCAGTGAAGAATAAGACAAAATTCTAAAGGCATCTGGAGATTATTAGAGACAGCAAATAAGTAGGAAAAAGTTAAGCTTAAACATAAGCAATTTTAAATACTGTTATTAGATAAGCTAGAATTAGAATGCAGTAATGACAAAAGAGGTCTAAGGTAATATTATGCAGAAAATTAGATATAAGCTTGAAATGGAATATAGTTAAAATGCTACTGTATTTAGTATTCTTGTATTCAGATTCTGCATAAAGGATTAGATAAACACTCTTTGCTGATCAGAGCTCATTTGGAGTTAGTTGATTACAGGTTAATTCAGGGAAGACTTAAATCTAAAGCAAAGTAGTTACGAAAAGATCGGCCTTTGTCATATGTGTGCAAATATGCTATAGCCCAGGGAAATCCAGTGCTAGCCAGCTGTACTGTAATAGAAGACCCCCTTTCCTCAAAACACCTCCCTTACCTGTCTGAAAAAGTGCACGAGGTCCTTTAGAGCCACCACTTTCATTTAGGTTGTTATTCCAACATTTCCATTCAATTGCCCTTGGATCACCTGGGAAGAATCACTCTGGAAATGAATTTGTTTGAAAAACTTCAGCAGCAGTGTGGCAGAAAGCAGAATTCTGAGTTAAGGGGGCAGGACAGCCCAATGTGTGACATGGACTCTGTGCACAAGGTGAGAAGGGCAAGATGGGGCCAGATAATGAAGTCTTGAGCAGCTTTAGGGACTCAATTTCTAAGGGTCTGGGGAGAAAGGATGCTTAGGGGAGTACTGACTAGAAGGTAACTGATTGGGGAAATCACCCTAAGGCGTGGAAGTAAAAGTCACATAGGTTAGTGAAAGTTGCCTAGAAGGAGTGAAAGTGAAAGTCACCTGAAAGGGTTGAAAGCAAAAGTCATCTCTGTTAGTAAAAGTCACCTGAGGGGGAGAGATCCAAGATGGCCGATTAGCAATAGCTCAGGAATGTAGCTCCCAGTGAAAGCGCAGAGAACGAGTGGACACCGCACTTTCCGATGAATTTTTGTTGCCCACAGACTGGGAGATTCTGGGCAGAGGAGCCACGCGGGTCGCCAGTGTGACTCTTTTGGCCGGCGCGGCTGTTTTGCCGGTGCTCCAGTGCTGCGCTTCCCGGTGTGGAGTATACGGGACGGACGGGCTCGGCTCGGCTGGTCCCATCCCCACAGGGAAAACAGCAATTGGAAGCGCTGAGGACTGAGAATTTCACAGCAAGCACAGCGAACCCAGGAAGGTCCGGCTCTGTGGGGAAGGGGCGTCCGCCAAAGGAAAACTAAGAAACAGAAAAACTTCATCACCGGGCGGAGAGAGATCCAAGATGGCTGCGTAGCAGCAGCTCAGGATTGTAGCTCCCAGTGAAAGCGCAGAGAG